>JAIPMN010004134.1:54424-69584 GCA_020650975.1 Apostichopus californicus | reverse complement strand
GTTTTTTGAGGAGCAGAATGGTTTCCTGAACTGATTAGGCACATTGAAATGATTTAGCAGGATGGAGAAGATAGAATTTGACTGTAGCAGGATAGAATTTAGCTCAGAGACTAGATTATTATTAGGATAGCTTAAGTTCGGATGATTTAGTACAAGTGGCGGTGATAATTAATTTAGTTGAACAGCGCCACCTTATTTGGTTGCAGTTTTCGATATGGCGTGAGGTAAAAAAGGTGAGCTGCCGTGACGATTTACGTTTCATCGTTTCAAAGTTCATCCTTAAGGGAGTATCTTTAGTGATATTTTCTCATTAACCTGTTGTATTCTTTTGATATTTTTTTTTACGCCGACCACCACCACCTTGTACTCTTTACGTAATCCCTAATGACATACACCCATGCATGCCTCCAGTGAATTATAAGCAGCCTAACTTTCCTGACACAAACTCAGTCTAACCATCCTTATCGACTTTCTTTTATACTTTCTCATATTATTTTTATCATCCTGAATTTGGTATCCTAAAATTGTAGAAACATATAGGAGTGTACATGTAAGTGGGAAAAAAAGTTGTTTTCCGCAAGAGAAAGTTTTCAGCGGAATGTAATCAGTGGAAAGTACCGTGTGCGGAGAATAACTAATACCGAGCACCATAATGTATAATGTTTTTTAACAGAGCAAGTTTTTGTAAGGACATTTAACAAACAACCTTGGGTAATTGGTTTATCACTGGCACTGGCAGGTGAATCTTGAAGTGAACTGAGTCCTTATACAAGTGTTCACTGTGTAGTCTACCACGAAAGGATATATAGTTGGTCACTCCATTATTTAAGCCATAGACCTACTGTAGCCTAGTCTCTAGTCTAAGAACTTCTAATGTACCGTTACTGAGTAGCCTCTAGGCTAGTTGTGATCCTTGCCTAGGCACATTAGAAGGACAAACGTAAGGTCTGACTATGCTATAGCTAACTTTAATGAAATAAACATATAGCCTAGCCTAGTCATTGCTAGGGCCTTAGGAAAACAAAAGTAATAATTGATAAATTAAGCCTATAGCCGCCTAGGCTAGTGTATTGCCCAACGGCTAATGCTTAACACAGGGGCCTAGGTTACTTAGTACTAACTTTGGCCTAGCACCGTACCGGAGTAAGTTTGCCCGAACTGTGTAATTTGTAAGGCTGAGTTACTTCAAATGTGACATAATTTTAAAAATGTCATTAAATGGGAGCTCTACCTCGCTTTTCTCGGTGTTATCAGCCTACACGGTGAAATGGTTGTAGTGACAAGTGAATGTCAAACTCAAAGTTAGACAGGTGCTAATAATGTCATTCATTTATCTTGTTATTCAGTTTGTCTTGACGCTGGGTCGGCTATCAACATGTCATATCCTTTTTTAGAAGTCGTAGTTCCGGGTTCTAAAACGGTACTCTCAATTTCATTATACACAAGCTTATGCATCAGTGCATTAAAATCACAGGAATTTCTGTGAATTTAACGTTAAAAATTACGTCCATGTAGTTTTGATATATTTACAGCCACTTTGGAACCGAATAAAATAACTATTCATAATACAGTAAGGTTAAAGGTTGAAAGACTTTTTCTAAAATCTTATCCAGTTTGATATATAATTTGCCTGCGCGGCTTTATCGGGATTAGATGTGTGTAAAGTATTTACAATAAGGTTCCACACATGTGAACCGCGAACCCACTGTCGCGTTACGTACGTACACAGATGACTAAAGCACGATAGGCTAGGCTACATTATTGACAATTCACTAACGTTGGTTAGCTGTGTCTTTTTCTAGGGTAACATATTGTCGGAAACGCGGCCAAAATGTCGGTACATTTTATACCTCCGATTATTCAAGATAACCCTGAAGGTTGGGGTCCTTTAGATGAAATTCCAGATCAGTTTAAAGATATGCCTTATCAGCCTTTTTCTAAAGGTGATCGTCTTGGAAAGGTAAGAATCCAACTTTTCCAGCTGCTTACCCTAACGTACACTGGCTATGATAGCCTAAGTTAGGCATACCAAGTACTACAGTAACTTGTACTACTACTACACTAGTAGTAGCCGTACCGCCCTAACTAGTAGTAAATTATAGAAAACATTAAACAGTGTAATAGAGTTACAAACCTACAATAAATTCATTATAGCCTTGGTGCTTGCCTAGCCTATACCAACAGTTGAATGTAGAGTTTCTTGACACTAGTAATACTACTAGGCCTAATCAAGTATGTTGGCCTGCAAGCACATGCTATTTTAATTTTATATTAGGGACAAAGTATGTCTCTGATCGATCAAACCAAGGGAAAGGGTACAACTTGACAGCTGGTTTCTTACCCCCCCCCCCCAATCATTACTCACAAAGTTTCAAAGAAAGTGTTAGGTAGACCATAACTTGGGTGCCAATCTTTCCCAGCATAAAAGGGCCATTTTTTACTTTGTTCGGCCTACTTAATAACGACAGAAATTATGTTTTTACTGTGTGGTGGACAGTTATAATGTTCAGGTTTTTTGGCATTGTCTGCCAATGGAATCTGGAAATTGGAAACAGAAGGACCTACCATCAAGGTATATTTAGAATACTCTGAATTTATAACTCGATGTTAATGATGTTGTTTTTACTACCCACAGGTTGCAGATTGGACAGGCATGACCTACTCAGATAAAAGATATTTGGGTAATTAGTCAATTCTTCTCTTAACTCTAAAATAGTCAGAAAAAGTGGGATCTAAATTATTTCATTTTGTAACAAGGCCGATATTGACAAACACACACTGGTGTTAGCCACACCAATTATCAGAGAAAAGTCAAAGAGAATGAGAGAAAAATCCTTGTTTTAGGAATAATTTTTTTTTATGTACGGTATAGGAGGAAAATCTATTGTTTTGTACAAGGTACTGCAGATTGAAAACTTAGCAAAGCAAAATCATTAAGAGCAGAGAATATGACGTTTCTAGAGAGTAGTTTTTCTTCAACAATCGAAACAAAATAGATGTCTTCATGAAGAATGTTTCTTAGTAATTTTATAATTAGATGAGATTTTTAATGATAATTCAAGTTCTCTCTTAACCTCTCTTTCAAAGGTAAATATTCATCCCAGTTTGCAGCCGGTTCTCAGTATACATATTACCATGAGCAGGACGAGTCCACCTTCCAGCTGGTGGATACGACAAAAATCCAGAAACCTGTCTACATGCGCAACAAGAATCGCTTTAACCAGGTGAGTCATTCACTTTTAGCTACGACTTTTAACCAAAGGACCTAGAAATGGCTAAAACTTTTTCAATCTGTTTCTCTGTATCTGTACTTGAAATGTCAGTAATGATTGTGGTTAATTCAAAAAACCAGGTTTTAAAAAAAAATTGCATATATAAATATTTGGAGACCAACTTCCATCAATGTGCAAATATTTATGTACTATACCCTTCTCTTACCTGCCTCTATTCCACATGTACCATCCAAACTACCCAGCCTTCAAAAATTGATAACATTTTATAGACTTCCCCAATTTTGAGTCATCATCTGAATCTACCACTCCTCGGAAGATTTATACCGCAAATTCAAGCGTAATTTTTCATTGGCTGGAACAATACAATAATCGAATCTACCCTGAAGGGTTAAAAGATATTTCATGGCACAGATGTAACCTGTAATATGAAAGTACCCTTCACTGGATAATCGGTTGATGGACTTTTAACACCAACAATGGAGCGGGATTAATTATATCTCAAGTTGCACGTTAAGTTTATGCTTATGTAAATTATTTGGCTAACGTTCGGAATTCTCACAATTATTCAAAACTGTTTGTCTCTGTATTTTCAGCGCAATCTGAGGAGAGAGCGTGAGAGGAGGGAACAGAGGGCCAACAACCAGGGACTTCAGACGCTGACCAAGGTACAGAAGGAACGACAGAGACAGTACCGCAGAATGCAGAAGCAATACGGCAAGCACCGTTGGCATGACAACAGGAACCAGGTAAGGACAGCTCTCGAAGGGAATTGTTTTTCAAATGGAAAACCCTTTTGATCTGATTTTTGTTGACAAATGCAATTCGTTTTGCTCAATTTCCTTTACTGAGATTGTTGATTCTGGTTTTAGTAAGAAAACATTTTGACAAACAAACTTTTTAACAATTTATCCAATTTCTTTAATAAAGTATTTTAGGTGTAATGAGTCTTCAAAATTTGATCTTTGTGATGATCTTTTCTCTCACATTTTTTCTTTTTTTAAAAATCCAGAATCAAATCAAGAGCAGGTCTGCTTCTGTCCAGGTGAGGGGAGAATGGTCCGTTGCCGAGGACTTGGACTTCCTTAGACTGAATAAACTTCGGCTGCCAAGTATCGGTGATCCTGAGGATTTGTGAGTACATGCAAATTTTTGTGTATTTAAGGAATGGTTTATATAATCCTAAAAGGGGATTAGAACAGTCTGTGGGATGTTCGTCTACATTCAGCATCGAAAATAACAGGACATATTCTAGTTGGATGTTAGTAGCTATTAATTGCGGTACAAAATAATGAAAAAAATAATAATAAAAAACTTATTTTGTGTGTGTTTGGTTGACTACCTCTTGGTTAGTCATTCATGTAAATATCTTTATTGCGTGATGTGTTTCCATGTTAAGTCTGAGAGTTGAATTTTTTTACTAGCAACTAGTGGCCTTTTCCATCTGAGGTTTAAGGGTAACAATATGGTTATTAGGTATTTGTGAACCGGTGCCAAAGAAGCTGGTTTAAGCCATAGTTAATCCTGCATGTTCAGCTGTTTTCTGTCTTTACATATATATACACAAAATAATAGTAAACTGGAGCCAAATATTTCTTTCTTCTTTTGTGCAATAATTGTAATATTACTCTGTTAATGTTCCTTAAATGTTCATGCAGTTGTGTAGAAGACATGCCTCATTAATGGAGTGGTTGGATTGTTCTACAAGATAATTTTATTATAAATCTAAATTGTCAATCCACAATTTGTACAATTTTTTAAATCACTTTTCAGGGTTAAATGTGGTGAAATGGAATTCTACAACAAGAGTTTTGATCGCATCAACACTAAGCTGGAGAAGCGTTTGGCTCGAGTCAACAGGTTATTCCACAAAGTGACCACCACCGACGACCCAAATATACGAAAGGTAATTAAACGACTCAAAACTCGGTCACAGATTGCGGCAGGTTTCACTCGTAAAGAGGAACATTTCTGCACACCGGCAAGCTTGGTTAAACTAGTTCACATGAAATATCTGCTATTAGTGCTTATACTGAACAAGATTGGAGTATCTTGCATTTTGCTTTGGCTTCAGGGGTTAATAGTGCTCTTAATTAGGGAAAATATTTATCATATTACAAGATGTTTAATCAAGTTTGTTATGTTTAAATAATTATTTTCATGGTTTTATTAGCTACCATATTAAAACACTATAACTTTCCGAAAGACTAAGTTATATAATGCGACGGTCCGCAAACTATAGGGCGAGACCCAAGATTTATGGCACGTCAGGATTTTTCCAGATATTGGAAACTTTGCATATAGTTTTTGGGAGCTTGCCAAAATTCTATAGTCCAAGCTAGCTGTCATGAGTTCTGAGCATTGATTCTGATGAGTCAGGTCTGGGTCAAGTGTGGGTCAGTCTTCTTGCAAGGTTGTTGGTCTTAAATTTTGTGGACTGCTGAACTAAAAGTAATTACTAATCTACTTCAAGTAGTTTTGAGTTTCTGTTATCCATCACAGAAACATTTAATCCCGAAACGAATTGTCCGTTACACTTTCCTTCTTTGTGTTTTGTAGTTTGCTGATGGGATGTTTCCTCTCTTATCTTTTTATTTTCCAGCTTGCTTCCAAAGGAAATGTTTTTGGAACTGACATCATTCTCGCTACCATCATGTGTAGTACTAGATCCTCCTATTCCTGGGATATCATCGTCCAGGTGAGACTCTATAGTATCAGAACAGTGTGTAGTAATGGAGCGTTGTAGCCTATCATGCACCTCGAGAGACCAACAGTGAAATTCTTGTGACTAAAATAACACACATAAGGATTATAGACAGCTCAACCAACACAAAAATAGACAAATATATAAAGGCTCTTGGTGCCACTAGTTTATCGATTTTGAAGTCCCTGGACCATCACTCAAAAATGCAGTTTCGAACAAGGCTGTGGGTACTCGGCTCTAACGTGTTAGCAGTTGCCCAAGTCTGGAGTCAAGAAACCTTGCGATAAGCCTTGTTTGTTTAGCTACCTTCAGTTATTTGGTAGTTTAAGTTTGCTGAAACCATATTATGAAACTCTGCATATTAGCTGGTGTTTTATTTCAATCCGTTTGTCTGTTTCCATTTTGTTTTAAGCACGTGGGAGGCAAACTGTTCTTCGATAAGAGAGACGACTCGGAATTTGGTAAGTCTTCATCCAACCGTACCATATTTCTCTCTCAACTTTTTCCGTTTCAACATTTGATCTCTGGCTGGATTTAATGACAATACGACACAATCCGGTATTTAAATAGCAATGGATGGTGTCAGACCGTCCTGGTGATCTGCCGATAGTGAATACATTACATTGTGTCTGCAAGGTAACGTCTCACACAATAAAAATATGACTGTAATTGACCACAATTTTACAATTTGTGCGCTGACATAAGATACAGAAAAAATGATAAAGAGGGAACGCCGGATTTCTGGTAACACTACCTTTCAAACCATCCCCACGTACATGTCTTGCTGGTGGCGGTATTTGCTGTATGAAGTTTGCAGAATACAAAGCTACCAGCTTTACCAACCCTTGTGAAGTTTGAGTTGGTTGCTTTGCGTGCGTCGTTTGCTGCTATCAACAGTATCCAGACTTGTTTACTAGCATCACAGCATACTTTGTGAATGAACACCTCTTGTGTTCTGTACGCCTAGCCTACTTCACATTTAAAACTTGTGCGAGACATTCTCGCCACTTTTGGTAAAAAAAGTCAATTACTGACTGATTTGCACCTCTTACCCCATTAAATTGCAAACATCACTTTTCAAGGAATTCATTCTGAGAAATGTTGATATCCACTTTGCTCATTCAAATCCCCCCTTTCACTTTTTTTTATAAATTTGATCAGATTTACTGACTGTTAACGAGACTGCCAAGGAACCACCCCAGGAGGAGGGAAATCACATCAACTCTCCCCGTAACCTGGCCCTCGAAGCTACCTTCATCAACCACAATTATTCCCAGCAATGCTTGAAAATGGTAAGAAATAATACTTTGAGCCATTATCGTGTAACCTGCAAATTCAACTTGGCTATTCCAAAACGCTTTTGCATACAAATTTAAATTGGTCTAAATTAATTTTCGTGTTGTGGCAAAACTTAGAAACTTTAAACCCTCCACTTCTATCGGTATTGGTTATAGTTCAGTTACATTTTGCAGTAACAACTACAACCATTTCCCCCCTTTCTCATATTTTTAGGGTAACGATAAATTCCGCTTCAAGGACAAGAATCCTTTTGTGTCTGAGGAGGACAAGACAGATGTGGCGTCTGTCGGATACAGGTAAATATATTCTTCCCCCAAGAGATCTCGAATTAATCGAAATGACCTCTGGTTGTTGGTACTACGAATTGTCTTACAGAAATGTCAGACAAGCTTACCACTTCATCATCACTTCTCAGAAATAGGCCTGATCAATTTTAAAATGATATGAAATCTCCATTATGTGGAAATCAATTCTTTTTTCAGAAAATTTGGGACTAATTTTTCACCATTTTCTGGGAATAATATGTAAAAATCACTCCAATAATGCTCATGTTCATGGGCATCTATCATTATGAGTAGTGTGTAAAACTAAGGCTTTGATCATTTAGAGTTAATCAAAATATCTCAGCGTCCTTGGTTACTCGGTCCTTAACTGTAGCAAACTTGTTATGAAACAATTTTTTCCCTTTATTTAGTATATCTGTTAGATAATTTATATTATATATTAAATCCATCTGTTTTCTTTATCTTAGATTAACACCTGCATCAGAGATCTCAGTTCTTTCATTACTGAGGATACTGTTATTTCATTTCTCACTCTCAGATATCGAAAATGGAACCTCGGTGAGAACATTGATGTAATCATCCGATGCGAACACGACAGTGTAGCGTTAGGGTCCAACGGCGAGACGCAATTCCTTAACATTAAAACATTGAATGAATGGGACACAAAGGTAAGGCCACTAAATGCATCAGTATAGTACTGCTCTTCAAAAGTTTCGTACTGAAAACATTGAATGAATGGGACACTAAGTTAAGGCCACTAAATACATCGTATAGTACTGCTATTCAAAGTTTCATACTGAAAACATTGAATGAATGGGAAACTAAGGTAAGGCCACTAAATCCATCAGAATATTATAAGAGATAACAGGCCTGGGATAAAGCATTCACTCATACAACACAGCTTAATGACAAAGTGTTTGTCATGGTTACCTGAATACTGTCGTATATTATCAGTTTATGATGCTTGAATTTGTCATATAATCAGTCAGTCAGTCCATGCATGGAAAAGGCTCAGAGGGCCATGAATGTAATGGGCTACATTGTGTTCTTAATGAGTCTGCCATTTCAACTGAAGTGACATTTGATGCCATTAATATCTTGTGTGATAGTGATGTTTGGCCTTCATATCTCCAAACCGAACATAATCAAACTGCATTTCTGCAAGTAAAAGTGTTGCAAAAAAATGAGTCTTCCAAAAACGCCTCTCATCTTCACTTAATTTACACAGCAAAGCAGTGCTGACGAATGGCGACAAAAGCTGGACTCTCAGAAGGGAGCCGTGCTAGCGACGGAACTGAAGAACAACAGTTTCAAGCTGGCTAAATGGACTGTGTGCTCACTGCTAGCAGGATCAGACCAAATCAAGTTTGGGTGAGTGCTACTTGCTTCTGCTCGGAAAGTGTCTCCGATTAGAAGGGGAAAAAAAACAGTCCTCGACATTTTTGGTAATTTTATTGTTGACGGACTATATCTGATTCTGTCAGCAATTGCATTCCCAGTTTTGTTCCATGAGCTGTTTCTGTATTGAAATGAAGTTAAATTACAAGATACTTGGCAACCTATTCCTATCAGGTTAATAGACTACTACCAACAGCCTCCACCTTGTGAACTGAAAAGATTGATTTCATACCGGTCATGGCACGAGGGGAACACTATTGACATTAACTCAACTGGATCTTTGTTAAGGTCCAGGAGTGGGATTCAAACTTACCGTTATACAGGACATGAACTGGCGATGTAAATTGTCATCATTCTGTTTACGATTTTAGTTGTTGTTGTTGATGACATGTTTGTTAAAGCACTTGTCTTTCTCCTCTCTTGTTGGGTGAAGGTATGTCTCTCGCATCAACCCCAGGGATTCGTCAAAGCATGTCATCCTCGGATCACAACAGTTCAAACCCAGCGAGTTGGCCGCACAGATTAACCTGAATATGGACAACGCCTGGGGAATCCTTCGTTGCATCATCGATAAATGCTTCCAACTCAAGGAAGGCAAATTCCTGATACTGAAAGACCCTAACAAGGTGAGATGGTTTGGGATAATTCGGGAGTTCCCACAATGCCATAAATCATCGGTAGCATTGCCAAAAGGCAGAAGTTCCTGACATTCATCTGTGTGTGTGTTCTGTGTGATGCTAATAAGAGTATGGTATGTCAGTATATGCTGCATAGACAGATCTTACATACATACATTGATCTTACATACATCGGTTCGAGTCTATCCAAGATTAATGTCTGTCGTCCAGTTACAGAGTTACAATTGACAATTCATAATCATGGATGTTAAATATGAATGTAAGAGACTGACTTCGGTCAGCTTGCGGCTTTGATAAGCCAATGAGGCTTCTTCACGAGTTCCTGCTTGCAGGAGGATCTAAAATACATACATTGACAACATTTAATCACAATGTTATTCTTTACCTCCAGCCTGTGATCCGTATCTACGACATCCCCGACAACACCTTCAGCACAGATGACGAAGATGATGACGACGATGATGATGATGATGACGATGATGATGAGGATGGTAAGAAAGAACAATTTGACTTTTCCTAAATTAGAACAAAAGAAGGCATTGTCATTCTCAAAGGAAACTCAGAGAAAGGAATCTCAAAGAACAGATTATATTCAATCTAGCATTTCATTTTCTTTTTTAGTGACTTTTGTTTATATTATATTCTTCTACTTTGTTCTTCCAGATGAGAATGAAGAAGGCGGTTAGTAAGAGACTCTTAGAAATGCAGTTATGGATGCATCGTTGGGGTGAAACGAGACGTTAACATTGGTGCAGGATAACAATTCTGGATAAACCTGCCTCTTCATGAACGTATTTCAAAGTGTAGCGTGAGGAAATTACTGGAGGGGCATTCTCAAGTTAAATCCCATGATCGTGTGATCTGTAACTATGAAAGTTAAAGTAATTGTTGTATTGTAGCTCTCTCTCTCTAGAATGTATTAATGGGTGTCAACAGTATCTGGAATTATTTCCAGACCGGGGATAGTCAATTACAGGGGGAGGGAGGGGAGGTCCTGGGTCATGACTGTTGGATTAAAGTCTGCTGCGTATGGAAGAGGTTCACTTGTTTGCAAACATACACAATAAAATTAATTGTTTTAATGAATGAATAGTTTTATTCTGTTATAATTATACTGCATTATTATGCATATTATTAGGGTAACTATAAATCAAGACTGGTAAATATTACTCTCCGATACATATCTCTTCCCCTACCTTCATTGCTTCCCTGTAATAGTCCTTTGTACTATAGCCACAATGTTGGGAATGACTAACAACAAGAAAACAAGAACAATTGTTTCAAATGAATATGTACACATTAAGGAAGCATGTGATACATGTTAGCATGATGACATTCCATATTGCTGACTGTGCATTACCTATAAGTTTCACGTTTATTAAAATCCAAAATATATACATGAAAGTACATATTTATAACTAGGATATAATATAATAGCAACTTGTTCAAGTAGTAAAGCTGCTTGTATGTCCAATTTTCTGTTCCAACTTTGCACAGAACCAAGCATTGCATTTCAAAGATGAGGTCATATTTAAAAGGGATTGCTACCCCTGTACCAGTCTAATGACAAACTGATTCACAGTGTGACAGACTGTCACCGTATGACAGGGAATCAAAACTATCACAAGTTGGAATACTTATTTTTTGACAGTCCCTTCACCTTCAAAAAACAAATATGATATTTGACGATGAGACAAGAAGCAACTTTGTTTAACCTTACCTAAGTTTCTATCACTGTTATTAAATCGTTCTCCTTACAATGGGACTAGTTGATATCGGTAAATTAATAAAATACAATATTTGTCTCGGTTACGATGTCTTTTGTCTCTTCTTTCCATTGTTGTCTTCATCTTCTGCAGTTGAATCTCTTTTAACTGGTTTTAGTTTCTTTAAGAGATCTGGTTTCATTTGGTGGATGATGTAATGGGTCCAGAGAGTTAGCTCCACCTTGTGTGGTGTCCAGTCAGAAGATCCTAAGTTTTTAATGAATGCAAGAAATGTTGGTTCCGTTAGTTACGTTAAAGCATGGCTGCAGACGATTGACATTAAAAGACACCGGTATGAAACATCTCTTTGGGTCTAAATTATCGCAAACAGTCATGACTGTTTGAAATAAAATTGTGAAACCATGAACTGAAGATTTGAATTGTGAAAATGACTATACTTAAAGAAATGTGAACCAGAATGCAAAAATGCATAGTGGTTTCGATGATGTAACATTCAGCTATTTTCTGCATGAATCTGACGTAATGTATAGTGAGATGTGTAACATACTTGATATTAGAAATACAGTGAAAAGCAGTGCGATGTGACAAACAAATTCACAATGACACAGGTTGTCCTGAAATGACCATTGACCTCATTAACAAGCTTCTTGTACTAAATTTGATAGATACATCAACATACTAAATATGACATCAGTCCTTGTTGAAATATTGTGCAAAACATGATTTCACAATCTGACCCCTGTGGTGTACTCAAACCACCATTGACCTCCGACCACAACATTAAGGCTTCTTGTACTCAATGTGGTACAATTACATACCAAATATGCGATCTGTCCAAGCTTCCCTTACGATATTATGTTTAGGAAGATGTGTTAGTGTGGAGAGACAGGTTAGAGGGGAGTGAAGTAAATGTTTGGTATTTGCCGACTTCAAATGACCTTTGACCTCCACCAAAAGCAACAATAGGCTACTTAAATTTAATATGGTACATTTACAAACCAAACATGAGATCTGTCCTTTCTTGCAAGATCATGTTTACAAGGTTGTCACGATTTGACCTGTTGTCCCCAAATGACCTAGACCAAAAACATTAGGCTTCCTGTACTCAATGTGGTACGTCTACACACTATTTATGAATTGGTCCGACCTTCCCTTCTTGAGATATCGTGTTTACAAGGTTTCAAAATTTGACCTCTGGTGAACCCCAAAAGACCTTTGACCTCCACAGAAAACAATAGCTTCCTGTACTCAATGTGGTACTTCTACACATTAAATATGAGGTTTGCCCAGGCTTCCTTTCTTGAGCTATCGTGTTTACAAGGTTTTGACAATTTGACCCCTAGTGACCCTAAATGACCTTTGACCTCCACAGAAAACAATAGGCTTCCTGTACTCAATGTGGTACTTCTACACACTAAATATGAGGTTTGCTATACTTGAAAGAAATGTGAAAAAACAAATTCATTATGACAAGTGAACAAAATGGATGATTTGCAGTTGAATTTCAACCCTCCAGGAAAAGGGACTTAGTGGGTTGGCTGGGAATTTCACCTGGCAAAATGTTCCATTTTACCACTTAAAGGGTGTGAAGACTCGCGTAATCTGACCTAGTTTCGAATGAGGTGTAACAGAAGTGTTAGACACCACCATCGATCCCAGAAAATACACACACAACGTGCTACCGTTGGTAATTAGACACTTGTGTACAGTCAGTACATACAGCTGCGGTCAACACCCACAGCACAGTGTATAAACGATACAGCGATGGACATCTCAGGTCCAGCTAAAGATAACAAGGTATCACGTTTCATTACTGTCTGCATTTTGTAGCGACACAAACAAAACGTCACTTGCAAGCAACAGAAAGTTAACTTTTTCAGATGGCCGCACGCAGTTTGGCGCGAGTCTTCAATGCCGTTAACTTATAGTTTGCCCATCCCCTGCCCCCCCCACACCCTCCCAACATGAAAAATATATTGTGCCATTAATACTATCATGCATTTAAAATATTTTCATAAGAAACAAAACAAAAACCCTACCTGCATCTTTAAGTCTATTCATACAATCCCTGATTTCTGCTGAGAAGTCTTCGTACTGCCCCTCTGTGTATTTTAAGGCACCGATTCCAGGAATGGCATTCATGCTCTCGTCCGCCATGAAAGGAGCGTGTTCTGGTGAACCAGCAGCTAAAATAGCTGACAAATACAAAAAGAAATAAAAAAGTGTTTTAAAACTCAAACTTTTCACAAGTGCATAGAATACTATTTTGAAAAAACTTCAAAAAGAAAAGACCACAATCATTTCATCTAAAGAAAGTTAATATCAGTTAATAACAGTTACGAAGAAAAAGATAAAGGAATGTGTTCTTAGGCTGAAAGCTTTTTGAAAGTGTTCAAAAACAAATAAACAAATGTTTAGAGTGCAGAACTCATTTGTAGGGTGGAAAACATTTACAGGGTTAGCACTATCTTTACAGAGATGATTTGTTTTTAAAGCTAAATGTTTTTACAAAGGATGTTCTGAATAGGAGGGATTTAAGTGTGACAAACTTGTTATTAGTATAAAAAGCTGCATTTAGAGAGTGGAATCTGTGCACGTTTCAAATTGACGTAGTGTAAAATACATTTCTCAGGAACTATTTCATGAATTCTGATGGGCAACTACAACAACATGAAACAGTCAGCATGCATTGCTCAATACAGGAGAAGTAATAGTCCTTCAAACCACTCTGATGTTATATTGAGCTTGACCATTAACATGTAAATAGCCATAAAAATACACATTTGTCCCACAAATGGGGGAGGGAAACCCCTTCATACTAGTTCCCACACACTGCTGAGACAACATGTTCTTCTTTCTTCAGATAAGAAATGGTTATCAGGGGAAATCTCTTAAAGGCTTACAGAGTGTGTATGAGGGCGCATTTAGAATCATTATTCTATTATCATATGACCCCACTTACATTCTGGTAGCCCCTTCCTCACACAAATGTCACACTCCATCTTCCTTCCTCTCACAAACACCCCACTCCATCTCCCCTTCCTCTCACAAACACCCCACTCCATCTCCCCTTCCTTACACAAACACCCCACACCATCTCCCTTTCCTCACACAAACACCTCACACCATCTCCCGTTCCTCACACAAACACCCCACTCCATCTCCCCTTCCTCACACCAACACCCCATTTCATCTCCCCTTCCTCTCACCAACACCCCACTCCATCTCCCCCTCCTCACAAAAACACCCCACTCCATCTCTCCTTTCTTACACAAACACCCCACTCCATCTTCCCTCCTCACACAAACAGCCCACTCCATATCCCTTACCAACACAAACACCCCATTCCATCCCCTTCCTTTGACAAACACCTCACTCCATCTCCCCTTCCTTACACAAACAGCCCACTTCATCTCCCCCTCCTCACACAAACACCCCACTCCATCTCCCCTACCTCACACAAACAACCCACTCAATCTCCCCATTCTCACACAAACACCCCACTCCATCTCCCCTTCCTCTCACAAACACCCACTCTATCTCCCCTTCCTTACACAAACACCCCACTCCATCTCCCCCTCCTCACAAAAACACCCTACTCCATCTCCCCTTCCTCTCACAAACACCAACTCTATCTCCCCCTCCTCACACAAGCACCCCACTCCATCTGCCCCTGCTCACACAAACACCCCACCCCATCTTCCCTACCTCACACAAACACCCCACTCCATCTCCCCCTCCTCACAAAAACACCCACTCCATCTCTCCTTCCTTACACAAACACCCCACTCCATCTTCCCTCCTCACACAAACAGCCCACTCCATATCCCTTACCAACACAAACACCCCATTCCATCCCCTTCCTTTGACAAACACCTCA
>JAIPMN010004134.1:0-53499 GCA_020650975.1 Apostichopus californicus | reverse complement strand
TCTCCCCTACCTCACACAAACAACCCACTCCATCTCCCCATTCTCACACAAACACCCCACTCCATCTCTCCTTCCTCACAAAAACACCCCATTCCATCTCAACTTCCTCACACAAACACCCTACTCCGTATTCCCTTACTCACAAAACACCCCACTCCATCTCCCCTCCCTCACACAAACACCCAATCCATCTCCCCTTCCTCACACAAACACCCCTCTCCATCTTCCCTACCTCACACAAACACCCCACTCCATCTCCCCTTCCTCACACAAACACCCCAATTCATCTGTCTTCCCTTGGTGTGACAAGTCAGTGCCTTAAGGCACTGAATTAATTAATTGTTACCATCTGTTTAAACCTACCTGATGCAGTGGCTGGCCCAACAGCTTTCAAAACACACAGTTCCTTGATTGCACCTTTCAAACTTTTTGAAACTTTCTTGAAGGCCTTCTTTGTGGTAGTTTCTACCAGAGTGGCATCATTTGTCTGGACCATCTCAGTGAGTCTTGGTCGAAACTTTCCTCTCTGTTTTGCAAATAAATACGAAAGATGCTAAACTGGTAAAATGAGCGAATTCATAAAAGATGTGTAACCAATGGGTAGTGAGTGAGCAAGCGAGATATTGTCATGTTCCATAAAAACATTGAAAGTTAAACTGGCCGCACACTGCCCGACTGAACATGATCAGACACAAATAATTTGCTATAGAGACATTTGAAAGTCATTTCATCTGCCTCAGTGAATAAATATGACAATTTTTCAGCCTTTGCGAGAATTTTCTGTTCAACCATATTTAGCCATTTTCCTAGTGAGCTATATGAGGATCTGACCCTAGTGACCTGTGTGCTGGACTTAGGTAATCCAGTCACTTTAATGAACTGTGATGCCTATAAAGGGTCATTTCTTAAAAATCAACTAAATATCAACATTGAGTTTGTGCCTGCAATCATCCTTTCACCATTAGGTTTATATTTCTGCCAAAGGGTACTATCTCTTTTAATACTATAACTCAAACAATTAGAAATAGCTGTATCTATGAGTTAAGTTCACATTTTACACTTTTGCAAACTTCTGAAATTTTCATCCAAGCAGGAAAATTTAAAAAAAAAATAAAGAAACAAATAAAGATACAACAAATAATGATCAGGAATGCTTACACTTAGTTTCCATTTCATAAGTTTGGTGAGTTCTTCTTTGTTCATGTATTTAGGTTCTCGTGCTGAAATTTCATTTGGTAATTCTTGCTGGAACCTGTGAAATATTTGACAATTTGGAAGATAATCACATCTTTAAAAGGTAGAATAGTTTCCAATGCTGGAAAATTTCAAAAGACGAACGGTATACATGTTTGAATATTTGATTAATGTTGAGTTCCAAGAAAATAAAAGTGTATATTGTAACTGAATATATTTGTGGGGTCACTAGTCTTACTATCTGCTTATGTACGTGCTCAAGCTAGGTACATACTAAATATCTTTAGTAAGCTTTTCACACACAACTATTAACAATGCCACTCCCATCTGAATTCTGTGGCTCTCTCTGTCTCATAGATTTGCAAAGACTGCTTTTTTCACAGACACAATTTACAATAGGGGGGGGGGGGGGAGGGCGGGAGTAACTGTGTAAACATCAACTGATATCGGGAGTAACTGTGTAAACATCAACTGATATCTATTCAATCATGTGTGTACACCTCAGAAATATAAGATCTATAAGGAACTCTCTGTCTTGTGAACTAAAAGAACGTTTAGTTCATGCTTTTGTGACATCTCGTCTCGACTTTTGTAACTCCATTTTTATTGGTCAAGCTTCCAAAACTGGGCTGCTAAACTGCTGTTTGAGCATTCAAAATGCACCCCACATTACCCCCGTTCTTAAATCGTTGCACTGGTTACCAATTGAAGCAAGAAAACAATTCAAAATTATTACTTTGGACCTTTGGTGCATTGCTGCATCTATCGTTTTTCACCATATTATCTCTGTGAAATTATTGGCATTGGACAATTCAAATGCCATTCCCGTCAATCTAATTTTGTTACTTGTTCCTCAAACTGTTGTTCTTACTTATAGTAAGCATGCTTTTTGTATCTCTGGTCCAAATTCATGGAATTCCCTCCAATTATCTAAAATGCATACCCGATAAATCACTGTTCATGGCTAAGCTGGAAACACAACTATTCACAAGGTACATTTGCTGATATTGTTTTGGGTTTTGATGATATTTGTATGACGCTTTTGACAACTTTTGCTTCTAATTAGACCCTTATAAGTGTTTAGTATTATTAACTAAGGCCAAGGGTATAGAGATAGACAAACTCTCAACTTCATAATCATATACAGATGAGATAACATGAGAGAACTTAATTCATGCAAAGTAGAAGAAAGGTTGAAGCATTGACCTGCAAGAAGCAAGACTAATCATCGAACTTGCATTTGGAGCTTGCAAATTAAATCAAATGGATAATGTATGCTATGCAAACTGTTGATCTTGGCTAGGATTACATACTAACTACGCTCAGGGGGTTGCTATATCCTAATGTACCAACCATTTATCTAATTCTTTCAGCGTCTTCTTGCCACCTGGTTTGGTTATCTTTGAAGCTCTCAGATCTAGAGCCGTGTCGTAAAGTTCATAAACCTGTTGCCATGTCTCAGGATTTGAGTCAGCGAAGAACTTCTGAGAGGCTGCCATTGCTGTACAAATGTTGATTAACACAACGACTGGTGTGTTGGGGAAGTATCAGCTGGTATACTACTTTCCCGGGATAAGGTTCTTGTTTACTCGATGGGTACTTTACTTCCGGTACTACACAACCAATCAGGTAGGTCGTAATATGAATGACACTCTTCATTTAACCAATCAAGTTTGTTTTTACAATAGACTACAGGTATTTTGCAATGTCGTAGACTCCATGAATCGCACGTGCAAAATAATTGGTAAGGTATCAGAATGGACGTGGTCTGATCCCAATTATACGGTAAGAAAACGCATTGTATCTTGTCATATAGAACGGTAACACCATGGTATCAAAAATGTCATGAACTTGACAATTTAAGGGTTAGGCAGAAAGCTTGTATAAGTTGTAGGCTAGTTCGTATGAAGCCAAAGGGTAGTTCACATATCTAGTACTAGGCTAGGCCAAGTTTTGCGATATTTCTATGGTGAGCACTAGGTACGGATATGATAGTGAGTTAGCCTACCGATCATGTGGCAATTAACTAGATTGTAGATCATGCGACTTCAACTTGGGATTCCATCTTTGTCTGAACGAGGACAGATGGCTACTCTGCCTTATTCCATGTTTGTCCTGCTGTGGGGTGAACAAAATGGTACTTGGTAGGTTTTCTTATTTGACTGGCAGCTGTGGGAATGGAATGACTGTCAGTCCTTGTACTGTACTGCTGGCAGCTGGGTAAAAAACTTGTTGCACTCATTTATTCAGCTGGCAGCAAGATAAATAGTTAGGGCAATATCGACCACTTTTCATCCAACTGCAGTGAAAAACTATAACTTATTTGCTTTAATATTGCTGGCTGCAGAGTGAACATGCAAGTGCTGATTGTCAGGTGAATGCACCTGTGCCTTTCCTGATTTGCGACCTTCCTTATAAAAGACAAAAGTACGGTGACCAGACTGATTTCAAGGGACAGTTCCCAGATTTCCTGTACCATCCCTGGACTAAAAGTGACCTCTAATTTTATGTACTGTTCAGGGAATATGCCCAAGGCCCTGAATAAATCCACAAATTTAACCTGTTTGGCCTGGTTTCAGTTGTTCTCAGCACACGGTAATTTCCGCACAATACTTTCCGCTGAAAAAATTCTTGTGCGGAAAACAACTTTTTTTTCCACTTACCTGTACACTATATTTTTCCTCAATTTTAGGATACCAAATTCAGGATGATGAAAACATGAGAAAGTATCAAAGAACAGCGATAAGGATGGTTAGACTGAGTTCATGTCAGAACAGTTAAGCTGTGTATAATTTACAGGAGGCTTGGGGTGTTTGTAATTAGGGATTACTTAAAGAAGTATGAGGCATAATATTATATAGCCTTATATATTCTCACTCTGTACTCTGTTATTGTTAATGTGAAAATATCACAAAAATCAGCAAACTGGTCATATTTGCCTGCAACCTTTTCTTTTCTGGTCATAAATTGGTACCACCTGTCCTGAAGTAAATTCATTAATGTGCAGAAGGTCTAAGTTAACATTAACTTGGTATTCATTTAGCTATTCTTTTCTTCTCTTTTTGTATATGGACAGATTACCAACAGAAGAGGCCCAAGATAATCTTTTAAAGTTTTTCACAACAAAAGTGGAAGGATTTGTTTAAAAATGACAATGTCGGAAGGTGATGTTCAAAAGAAGCAGGTGAGGAAAAATCGTAACAAAAAGAAGACTAACAAGGGAGCAAAACCAGAAGATGTGGTTATGGAGGAACCACCGCCTCCGGTTGAGGAAACTGCGCCGCAACAAACAAACAAGAAGGGCAGAAAACGGAAAAGGGTAGAAAAGATCGGAGGGGGTGCAAGTGTTTCTAAAAGTGACAATAAGGCACCGTCGAATGATAGCATAGAGGAGAAGGATGGACAGCCAGAGAAGGGAGAAGTTGTGGATGAAGAAATGACAGATGCATCGCTAAGTGATAAGAAGAAGTGGAGAAAGAAAAGGCACGTTAAAAAGGATACCAGTGATGTAGTTGATACTTTGGATAAGATGGACACTGCCAAGACGTCAGAGGAAGGGAACACTGGAAATCTGGAGGTGAAACCGTCACCTAAAAGAAAAGGCAAGAACAAACAAAAGAAAAAGAAGAAGAAAGAAGGAGAAGGAGGTGGCAGCACACCTCAGTCGGATTCTCAAAGACCCTGTCTGCGCTACCTACAACTGTGGGACAAGGAACGGGATTCTTGGCACTTTCAGAAAGTCAGACAGGTCTGGCTGTTACAGAATATGTATGACAAAGTCAAGGTAGGTGGTGCAGCAGTATGTGTTATATATGAACCATATGAGGATGTAGTATATAGTAAACAATGTTGGAATCAGTGTAGTCAGTATGTGGCTTAGTTAGCTGTAATGTGGATAATGTAGGCACAAAGCCCAAGAGAGGAGAGAGTTCAAATATTGAAAGGAACCAGGCAGCACTGATGATTGTTACTGGTATGCACAAGTGAAGGATTGGAGGGATTTGTGCTTTGTCCCATGTGACAATTTGAGGGACTATCTGGGTCAGTCATCATATCACACCAAGGGGTACTAGGACCTGCCTCTTTAGGAGCACTGAGATCATTTAGACCTCTGGTTCATAATTATTAATAGATTCTTCAGTTCCTGAATAGCAATTCAATGTTCCGAAAAAGGATGTCACAATGTCTTTTTGTCTTGTGTATCTGTGTGTACCTTCTGCTGTTGTAGCAGTCTTTTGAAAAAATGTATATATTATGTTATTCTACCATGTCCACTAATCTCCCCCCCCCACCCACCCCTCCCCCACCTGGATTTTCTGAGCCATGACCCACCAAACACCAACCCTTCAGAATTGCTGCTCAGAATGCAATAAAAGTAGCTTGACTACTGACTTGATGTTAAATAAAAAAAATCTTAATCATGATCTATCCGATAGCTCAGAAAACTTTCTGATGTCTGTGAAAAAATCTCATGACCCACCCGAAATGTTTTCACAGCCTATTATTAGGTTGACCCGAGCTTACCAACCATCCCCATAGGAGGTGTTTATTCTTGTATGTCCAGAAACTCCAGATTGCATTTCACTTTGCAGAGCGGCTGAAATTGCTAAATCCAATATCTCGTTCCAACTGTGTCTTTCAGGTTCCCAAATCTGATTTCCATGTATTGCTGCGGTATTTGGAGAATCTCCGGGGTAAGGCCAGGGAGATCACCGTCAAGCAAGCCGAAGGGTTAATTGAAAAACTGGAGGACAAGATACAAGATCTTGACAAAGAGGGAAAATCTAGTGATGGAGAGGAGGAGGAGGATGCAGAAGAGGTAAAGAAGATGAAAGTACAATGGAGAAGAGCCACCGATATCCTGCAGACCTTGTCCTAGTAGCATATGTTGTACATTCTGTTGTTTCAAGTTTGTTATCATCTTTTTTTTTACCATGGTAACAATGTCAATGTATTTATTAATTTGAACAGCATTAACAGCTTTGGTTATTACAAAAGCAATGGGACTGGAACTTACTATTATCACTTATTAGAGAAAATGGCATTTTGGGCAGAAAGCTTGAAATAATCTTGCTTCACCATTGAACAGGGTTGCAAAATGGACTCAAACCAGGAGAAGTTGTTGCAGCCTGCATAGGGGTCTGAGCTGATAGGTCTCCACCATTTGATGGGATAAGAGATTGTACCAGATAATAGCTCATTTCAGTTTAAGATCAGAATGGTTAAATGACTTTCTATTTGACAACTGTCTGTTTTCTGTCTGGATTGCCAAATCACCTCAAGAAAGGTTTTACAATGTCCAGGTCTTTATAATGGCCAAGTCACTCTTTTGTTTCTTCATTTTCTTGTGAGAAAGTGTTTCCTCTGTAATTGCTACAACTTTGTCGAAACCATAAAAAAATCTGGACACTTTAAAATTTTGTAATCCGTCCTGACGCTCACCTATACTGAAAAATGGTATCCCCAACCCCTAGGATAGTTCTGATTTCTGAATGGTATACAGGTCTTTACAGACAGTTATTTCATCTAGAAAGAGGAAAGTTCTCTGATTTCTGAATGGTATAAAGGTCTTTACAAAGAGTTATTTCATCTAGAAATGTTTATATTGTAAGTGCAAAAAGGGAAACAGGAAATAAAGAAAATAACAAAAACAAAAGAAAGAAGCGTGAATTACTCGTTCTTTGTTTTAAATGTGAGAGATTTATAAATTCATGAATATGATTATCTGAGAGATGAACAGTGAGAATGTTGAATACTTGTATGTACATCAAAATACGAAAATAGGAAGTTTTTTTTTGTATCACATTGCTCAAAAGCAAATGACAAATATTGTTTAGAAAATGACCATGGCCTAATTATATTTACCTAATTATGATATAGCATGCCATGATCATCACCATTATACAGTACATCCATTAAATTCATTCACACAGAGACACAAAAGTTGCAATTTACATTTGAGCTATGAGCTATATGAGGTGGTTACGTTATCGAAGCAAAAATTCTGGACAGCAACAAGAAAATACCAAATTTGAAACCAAAACTGTCCTAATTACATAACGTATGCAGACTACCTCTTTTGACATTTTGAAACCAAACGTTGCGATCGAAACTGCCATATAGGCGTGAGAAACTGACAAGTCTTGCTGACTTGGCAGTGCTATCATTACGGACATGTCATTTCCCAAAACCCAAGATGGATTTAGTTTTGACAATATGTAAAGTTACATTCTACTAGCCTGAGTAAACCTGCTGTCACCATGACAGTATCATATTGATGAAAATTGTTTTGTGAGTATTCTCACTATTTCTAGTGTAGTAAGGATTCTAGTCCTAACCAGCTGTACAGTGGGAACTTCAACTACTGTACGTAGTAGACTCATAATGACTGTACACAACGCAGGACCATATTTCGTATCCTACCACAACCGAGAATTGACGTTTTTAATCTTGGAGAGTATAGTTTTACTACTAACAACAATTTTTTTCTAATTCTAACCTACTATAAATAACTACTGAGACTACGGGATACATACATGTGTTTGTTACATATTTATGACACCTTTACACAAAATAACTTAAATATACATATTTGATTCCTAAATATAAAATTATAAGGACAGAATTGTTGATAATGTTTTTTATCGTGACAAATCAGATAAAGAAGGTGGTATTTATAGTAGTGTGCCATTATTAGTGAAAACTTTCCAACAAAAAACAAAATTGTCAATGAAAAATCTCTTACCCCTATCTCACAAGAGATGTTAGAAATTCCTGAGACATTACTTAATATGAAAGACTAAATGAAAATATATATTGAAAATTAGTACAGTTCTTTTCTCCTCTCAGCTTTGTTCAAAGAAATATTTTTAATACGGTCTGGCAGGTTCATTCTGTAATATGATACCTCTGTAGACAAAATACCAGTGACTGCAGCAGTCACTGTTATTTAAATTTGAAGAAATTTAAATTGATAAAGAGCATTCCATAACTGCTAAATACCTGCCTGCAGATATCATTATTAATAATAATGAATAATATATCATTATTGACAGTCTGTAGGAACTGTTATGGCAGATGACATTCAAAGGCAGAGAAGAGGGACAACTTCAAACTGATATGTAGACAGGATCTGGCAATGTTGTGACTGAGCATAACAACATGTGCACACAACATGAGCATAATAACATGTGCACACAACATGAGCATCGCAACATGTGCATACAACATGAGCATAACAACATGAGCATAACAACAATGTAACATAACATGTCTGAACACTGATTAACAGCCAGGTGGTACAATAAAAGAATGTTAGTCATGTTATTGTTAATAAAATATCACAGAGGAACCTGCAGAGATTTGTAACAGCCATTGAGTCAAAAACAAGAATGTCATTTCTGTTTTGTTTCAGGACAAAACATTCCTGTTTTCTTTAGGCCTCTGCCATGAGTAGCTAGATCTGCTGAATACTATTAAAAATGTATCATTTTAATAAATGGTATTTAAATCAAGCTGTTCCTATTCCAGAGAAATACATTGAAAGAAGAAAATCTTACACACTGGATACAGTCAATGCAATTAGTAATCCTGATAATAGTTGAAAATAATTATTTGATTTGACATTAACCTTTGATCTCTGCCAGACTAGAGTCACCGATTTTGTAAAATTTTGCCCCATAAATATAAAAGCAGTGACTCGAGGCGATGACTCCACTCGGGGAAATATAAAGTGATGATGATGACTTGACTTGAGATTAAAATGTGATGTGACTTGTTGCAACTCTGGCAGCAAAATGAGTCAAGTTTGACCACTTTTGAAATCTGTCAACATCAGCGTACAACACTTTAATTTTAGTCTTCTTATTCTCGCACAATTCATAAACTTACATTACTATGCGATTTTAACGTTATCCTTAAGAGCACCATTCATACTTCCAAAATATCCCGATCGACCTTCTAATACTGAAGCTGAAATTTTCTGTTCCTCTTCCTCTTAGGGAATCGTAAATAGATTAAAACTGATGTTATGATTAATATTAGAAGTGATGATGTTATTATAACTCCTAAGAAGAATGTCCCAGATGCTGCTGATACACTACTTTCGTTTAAATCTGCGCCTTGTTGTAATTTATCTGTCTCTGTTAACATCCCAGATCCTGTAAACAAAGGAAAGAAGTTCCAGTTTTTAACTATGACAAAGTGAAAAGTATGAAAATGAAAGGGGTTCTTATTAAAATGATATTCCAGTGGCAGATTTAGGTAAACATTTATCTTTAAGAGAAAAATATAAAATAGAGAAAAATGATTGCTCAACTGTTAGTCAAAAACCCTGATCTCAATATCACCTCATCCTAATAACTTGGTTAATGGTTGACTAAGTGTTATCTATTATGATTGACTAAACCTTCCCTTACTCCAGACTATATGTTCTTCCACAGTTTTATTTCCAATTATAGATCTTGTTGTTGAGTTTTTAATGAAAGATCCTTTGGAATGCTTGCTTTAACTGGCATAATATTTTCTGTATTGAGAATGGTATTGGTTTTCGCTCTGGATAATTAAGTGAGTAACATAGCATTAAGAAACACCAAATTAACATGTTCAGCTGAATTTGCCTTGATGACATCATCACTGTGCTACTGCCAGATGGGAATCACAAAAGATCACCAAATTCGAAAATCTGGGCACCTCGAGGATGTGATTTTGACGGAACAATGCAGCAAATATCCAGTAAATTTGTGAACAGTCAACTTCAACATCCAGAATTGACCTTTCCAATGGATATTACTCCTCCAGGGAAGAGCAAGCCAAACCATAGTATGTGATAGAGATGTTAATGACCAACACATAAGCAAAGTGGATAATTTGTTTTGTTTTTGTCATGAATATCATTGTTTACTATTTTAACGAATGATCTTAACTATCAGCTAGATTTATTACCTTCTTCACATAGAGGACCGGAGGAGCCTTCTTTGCACTGGCATTTGTAGCTACCTAGTATGTTAATACACACACCATTGTTCTGGCATGGACTGATAAGGCATTCATCAATATCTGTGGAAGAAAACAAGAAAACAGGAATGTCATCTGAGTGTGCATTAAGATTCAGTTGCAATGTAATCTAAGTAACATTCTGTCACATTAATGAGTAGGCTAGTATCCTTGGTACTGTTAGTTTAATTATTTTCCTTGTTGCAATAGAAAAAATACTGAATGCTTAAAGGGTGTGAAGACTTGCGTACAAAGAAACGTCTCATGCCAGTAATCTGACCTAGTTTCGAATGAGGTGTAACAGAAGTGTTAGACACCACCATCGATTCCAGAAAATACACACAGCTGCTACCGTCGGTAATTAGCACTAGTGTATAGTCAATGCATACAGGCTGCGGTCAATATCCACAGCACAGTGTGCATAAGCAGTGATGGACATCTCAGGTCCAGATAAAAGATAACAAGGTATCACATTTCATTACTGTCTGCATTTTGTAGCAACAAGAACTTCACCTGCAAGCCACAAAAAGTTAACTTTTCAGAGGGCCCCACGCGGTTTGGGGCGAGTCTTCAATGTCTTTAATAGGCCACAAGTCTATATTGAAGGTAGAGGGTGCTACAGGCATAAATGTGTCAGAGGTCATTTCAACTGAAGAAATCTCCAATGCAGGACAGCATATGATCTCGACCTGGTGATGGACGCTTGTAAATGGAGTCACTCTTTCCGACAAGTTCTTTGCAAAGGATTTCACAACTTTTCTCAAGGGTGTACTTTCTTGTTTGGCATGCACTTGGTTTTGTCTACCATATCTTGAGTTAAACAATTATTTCCACATTTGAAACAGGATAAAAAAGGACGATACAATACAAGAAAGAAGTCTAGTAACACACAAATGTCAAGCAAGAGTGTTGAAAAATAAGTCTTAAATAAGGAACAACAAAAAAAGTATTAGAAACTTGAATGCAAACTGGAAACAAAGTAACGTAAAAGAGAACAATCAAATCTAGGCATGCATGTTTTATTAAAATTGGCTTCGCACATGTTCACAGCTTCATACTTTCAATTTTGTTATGATGAAACACAGTAGCTACGGCAATGGTGAGAGTGAAACTTTTTAAATAATAGCTATAAATAACAACCTTTCTGCTCGATGGTAAGAGTTTACTTTATGCATTGCAGGTTTGATAAGAGTCTGCCAAAATGAGATAGAAACTGGAACATTTTCACTCGCAGAAAGTTCACACACGCACATTTTGTATGTTACATCTATCATACAAATCTGTTAACGGTTTAACAATTCCAAAGAAAACCTCCCATGAGATTGGTGATCAAATGGGAAATTTGTGGATGAGCCTATAGTATTTATCACTAGATATATGTACTGCATAGTTATGCAACTTTACAAGCAAAGTTAGGTGGTTACAGCATCAGAGAGGTGTTCTGGTATTAAGGATCGTCAAGGAATGCAAGATACTTACCCATGTCACAATTGGATCCTTCCCACCCTGTTTCACATTCACATCTGTAAAAGTTTCCATAGTCTCTACACTGTCCATGCACACAGGGATTGTCACTACAAGATGATCCAGTAGCTGAAATTACAAAGACAAAATGTATTCAAACTTGCTTAAGAAAATACAATACTCATCAAATTTCAAACTGAAACTAAAAAAGAATTTATATTTAAATATAGTATATTAATAGAATTTTAAGTTTAGGGCATAAGATTGTATGAAATTACAGGAATTGACCTTCATAATGCTACATACAAATAGAACATCTACATTAGATGTTAGTATTTTATAGATACAGGTTAATATTTATCTATTTTCTGGATGACGAAAAACAGTCAAATGCAGACGGATGGGAAGAAACAGGTCAGTATATAGTACAAAATGAATATTGTATATTGAATATTTTGTATATATTTTGTATTTGTGTATATTTGTGTATATATTTGTGTATATTTTGTATATTGTTCATTGAATATAATGAATATCGTATATTGCAAAACATGTTCATTGGAATATATATTTGTGTATATTTTGTATATTGTTCATTGAATATAATGAATATTGTATATTGCAAAACATGTTCATTGGAATTAACGAAAAAACGATTATTTTACAATGGTATCTGTACGAGCCCGAATTACAAACATTGATTCATGAAAGGAATTAATAAGAATTATTCACATCAAGTAAGAAAACTTACATAATTCACAAGTAAGGCCGGTGAAGTCTTTAGGACAGACACAGAGGTATGAGTTACCATCAGGTAAACATGTACCACCGTTCAAGCAGGGAAGAGTCTCACATGGAATGACTGAAGGATGAAGAAATATGGATGTATTGAAAAGATTACAATACAGATTATAGGATATAGTAACAAAAGGATATGGCATCTTAATGCATAAGGATATCTATTAAGTATTAAGTTTAAGGGAGCCAGTGAATGTAAAGGCAATTCTTCCATACAACAAAACCAAATATTTGGCCAACATTTAACTTAACAGTGAAAATGACTGTGATTACAAGCTTCAGATGTGAGTCTACAAAATGAGCAATATCTATAAATTATGATGTGCTTATCCTTTGTTTTGTTTTTTATAGGTTTTGGTCTGTTTTATAGTCTTCTCTTGTTTTTAGATTTTTGTGTTCGTATTTTACATACTGTTTAATTTTCGTTTTTGTGTTTTCTAGACTTTTTATTCCTTTGATTTTTCTGTCTTTTTATGTTTCTATTTTTTTTAGGTTTTGTAAAGCGCCTAGAGGCTTTTTGGTATTTGGCGCTATATTAAGAACTTATTTATTATTATTATAAAGTAGGGTTGATATAAAAGCGTGCATAAACTTTCTTCAAGCCGCACAATACAAAGGGTATTAGTTATAATTCAGTCAGTTAATATGTACCACTTCCTGATGTAACGATGCAGTTTAAGAATTTTCATTGTCTTTTTACTTTCTTTATTTTTCAGAATTATTAGTAGTAGAATGACACTGCTACTCACCAATTTCACAATTTAGACCAGTAAATGTTGGTTGGCAAAGACAGGAGAAGGTACCATCCTTCATGGTACACTCACCGCCATTCAGGCACGGAGATGTCGAACAGGGATCTGATGATTGAATGGATCAAACAGAAGCATGTACTCATTGACATGAAATGTCATACTCATTGAACGTCTTTCTCAGCAGTCACAGTAAATTACTTTAATTTATTACTATCAGGAATACAGTCAGATTAGGAACATTCTAAACCATGAGAGTAGAGAAAATAAGGCCAGATATAAAAATGTTGTTTGTAAAAAATATTCAACTAAAGGAAAGCAACCAAATGAAAGAAACATCTTCAATCAAAGCATCAATTAAAAAAGTTATGAAATGATTCAGGTCAGCTGTCACAAGACACAGATTTGGCAAACTTCAGATCAGCTTTGAAATGACACAGATTTAGCAAAATTTAGGTCAGCTGTGAAAAGACAAAACAGACTGAGCATCCACAATGAGAATTATTATGAAAGTCAAATCTGACAATTTTCACACTGTAATTTTTAATACCAGCTTTACAGCATGCTTTTTTTGTCTCCCTTTAACGGAAATATTTGAGAAATATTATAAATGTCATAAAAATCTGAGATTGTTAGAATGAGAAAAGAGAACTAACCAATTTCACATTGTTTTCCTGAGAATCCTTGTGGACAGGTGCAGGTATAGCTGTTAATGTTGTCATTACAGGTTCCTCCATTGAGACACGGTATGCTATCACACTCATTAATATCTACAAACAACAAAAGTACGGATTAGTATTGCTTTATGGAGAAATTGTGGGAAAACATGGCTGCCACTTTTAATTAATTGTATGTATTGTATGTATGTATTTTAGATCCTCCTGCAAGCAGGAACTTGCAAAGAAGCCATCATTGGCTTATCAAAGCCGCAAGCTGACCGAAGTCAGTCTCTTAGATTCATATTTAACGTCCATGATTATGAATTGTCAATTGTCAACAACTCTGAACCTGGACGACATACATTAATCTTGTCTAACAATCTTAAATTTTAAGGAGTTCCTCCTATGAAAACATCAAAACAAGGACAATCAACATTAGATTTATATATATTTGTAAAGTAAAGAACGGATACAAATATCTTCAGCAATGACACATAATAACGACTGAAATATTGAAGGACATTTTCCTGCTCGGTATGTAGAATTTAGAATAGGGCAACATGGTTGACTCACTAGTGTCGCAGTAAGTGCCCATGAAACCAAGTACACATCTGCAGGAATATTGGTCACCGTAACTTTCACAGGTCGCTCCATTCCTACATTGAGACAAGGCACAAGGATCTTGTATATCTGGAAATGAGGAGATAATAAATGCATCTTTGAGATGATGTGTTTCAATTACTTTCCATAGATTGTTGCTCAGGTCATTGAAATTATATAAACAGCATAGGCTCTGCTGTCTGTTAATTGCTGTGGCATCATATGGAGAGCATTAATCAGGGTGAGGTTCCACTTCAACAATCACACTGAGCATATACACATTCAAGTATCAGGTAAGAACATATTCAGGTTATAAGAAATATTGCAAAAAATGTGAAAAATTAAATTAATAAAATATAAACTTAAATTCATTTCTTTAGGTTTCTTTCCTAATATTTCTATCAAGAGAGGTCGATGAGGTACAATGAAACATGCTAATTGTTTGTTTGTTAAATAAGGTCTTAATGGGTAAGACACAGCCATGTCATTGCCAGCAGCCTTTATTTTAATACTTTGCAAACCAATGCTTTAGAACTTGTTTGATGTTTAACACTGGTTGAACTAAGCACACACCATTGTCAATGTTTCAAATATACAAATGAATGAATGAGTCAATACAAAAGGTAGTCTGGAAATAAATCAAGATGTTAATTTCAACTCCAAAGAAATTTAAATGTTGTTCTTTTTTTTCTCATTATTTTCTTTTCCTGACTTATAAGGAAGAACTGTACTAATTACGTACAATATTCACAGAATTCTCCGTAAAAGTCTTCTGGACACGAGCAGGCATATCCTGTGATAGATACATCTGTCAGAGTACATGATCCACTATTGGCACACTGGTTGTAGTCACAAGGACTTGAACCTGAAAGAAGCAACAACAAAAACATATTATATGCTGCCCTCTATATGTCATCAGGCTTGCTGGTAGATAAACTACAAACAACAAAGAATGATCACTGGTGTTCAAACTTCAACAATGGTTTTACTATTTTCATTGGACCTCCTTCCCTGTGACATAGTATTGTGTAAATGTACACTCATGCTTGTTTGAGAATAATTTTAGGCCTTAACCTTAGGAAAGCATTTTATAGTACTTTATAACCCTGCTAAAATATGAGGGGCATACTGATGACCTTTGATGACCTTTGATCTGTGATTTTAAGCAGACAGGAAGAGGTGAGCTAAAAAACAAACTGCAGTATTTTACTGTTTTTTATCAGTCAAGTATTAAAATTAATAATTACAAATCATAAATCGTATTTATCACAATATTAAGTAGAGTGATATTTGTAAATGTTAAAAGCTTTATCTGATCTATTGATGATTACAATTCATCTCCATCATCTGAAATAACAATTGATTTTATAAATTTATTGATTAAGTCCAACTTTGCTTCAATATATTCTTGACTGATTGTTGCAGTTAATGTACAATCTACTAGCGTTATTGTTTCTTTCTCTTACAGTTTTGTACTTGATGTACACTTAAAAATCTACTAATAAGAACCTTCCAGGACTATTATACTAAAATTTTGTTGTTGTATCCTAACAAAACTAAATATGGATTTTGTTTTCCGCATTCAATTGACTCACTGTCAGTTTATATATATGCAACATATTTCAGCAATACCATTTTTCAACAAACCAATATCAAGGTGTACATTTATTTACCTTCCGGAGTTGATGATTCGCAGAGTTCACCGGTCCAGCCTTTCGCACAGAAGCATCTATAAGATCCAGCTGATAGATCTTGACAGATAGATCCATGGAGACAGGGTGCACCATTACAACCAACTTAAATACAAATAAAAAATTAATCAAAATAATTAACCTAACTGAGACAGATTGAAGTGATTTTGCATGCAAATCTAGAAGAACAGTGCTTCCATCATGAAAATAGACAGTAACATGGTATTGTTAAATCAACCACATTCTTCACAGAGAACTAGACATATTGTTGTATATTTAAATTGGTATTTTACACATTACACGAAATTCACAAGTTTTCTTACTACAGGACTATTTGGCGGTTTCTTTCTAGACATAAATGGATAACACTTTAGAAATGGGCTGGAGTACACAGACATTGTAATCTGTGTGACAGACAACCTCATATCTCCTAGGCAACATCACAAAGAAGAAAGATAATATTTTCAGTTGCCCCAGCAACAAGAGACAAGAACTGTGTGATTGGTTCCTTACCCGCCAGCTCGCTGTCCATGATCTCAATTGAGAAACCAGAAAGTGAATTCCTGGAATCTGAGATGAAGGTTATCCAGACTTGGTGTCCCTTAGAGTCAAAGTTAGCTGGGATACCATCTCCTGATGCTCTCACAACCAGAGAATCCTTCTCTTTGGGTTGGTTACCGTTACCGGCCTCCAAGAGATCAAATTCCGATTCGGTACTGAAGTCTCTGAAGATGACCCTCATGGTGTGATCCGTTGTCGGTGCTGTGATGATCCAGCGACAGGACTGGTCACTTTTATATGGCATGGGGTAGTTTGGAGATGTGATCAACAGGGTACCGGTCACTGGCAGCTCTAGTTCCTCGTAGCATTCATTGGCTTTAGAGGAAAAAATCAGGAAATCGATATATTTTAAATCATGTCACTGATATAATTCTGTAGGAGTCTAAGAAGGGGATGGGGAGGGGGAGGGAATGTGAATCAAGAGTTTGGGGTCTCTGGGAAGTGGGGTCTCTCGGGAGAGGGAATAAAGCATAGTTGTTTGATGTCGGTTGATTGTCAAAGGAAGTTGAATCTGAAAAGTTGGGTTCTTGAATATTTGACACACAGTCACACCAAAGGTGTATCATTCACTGGTTGATCTAACATTCTGAGCAAATTACCTTCCTCTTTGGATACCATATTCTACAGAAAAACTACCTGACTCACAGCACAAATGTAATAATAATCATATCACTCACTCCTTTGTCAGCCAGTTGAGACAATTTCCTAATGCTAATACCTCTCCTCTGTACTCCAATATCATGCTATCGAAGCACTTAGTATTGTCAGTACAAACAGTTCTAACCTTGATCTGATAGAAACATGATTTTCATACTGCTCCTACTGACAATACGAGTGCTCTGAAGCAGGACATAACACTACAGTATAGATCAAATTGTCCCAACTGGGTGCCTTTGTTGCCAGATACAACCCTGCTACAAGTACAAATTTTGCTGCACGTTCTTATCCTATCTTGTGATGTTTGACTCACCTGTCTCACATAGCGGTCCGGACTCTCCCTGCGGACACTGACAGATGAAGTGACCGACCATGTTGATACAGTGACCTCCGTTCAGACATGGGTTGGCTAAACATTCATTGACATCTAAAAGAGGAGTAGTATAAACAAAACATCGACTCATGAATGATTGAACAATTGATTATTCATGATATGATGGAATGAATATTGATAAGTTTTTATCGTTATTCGTCATCAAGATTCAGTCAGTACCCACTCTAGGGAATATCCATATGAAGTGTTCTTGTTTTTGATGGATATATCCATAGGAGAAGTGTGTTCATTCTCCATGGGTATATCCAGGCTTACAACAAAGCCTACCTGTGGTAACAAGGTGCAATCAGTATCAAGGTTGCTTGCTGCCTCTTTTGATATTTAATTGTAACTGTCTACAAAGGAGAAGATATAGTCCTTTCTAGGCAGACTAGGGTAATAAGTAGTCAATAGCCTTAAATTCCTATTTGTTTTTACTTTTATCTGTTACAACCATACTGTATTATTTACAAATTTGCATGAGCAATGAAATTACAGTTAATTATTTACAAAAATTATACAATTTTTTTTTTACAAAAAGACAGGATGCAAAGCAGGATACAACTTTGACTGTGCTATTATATTACTGCTTTATTACCTTCTTTCTACAGGATTTTTTCTTTTAATTTCCTACTGGAATTTAAAATCTGTTGTAATTTTGAGGATGAAAGCAATAAACGATTGATTACTATTTTACCTTCAGTGCAGTCATCTCCAGTCCATGCTTCAGTACATTTACAGGTGTATGAACCAACTCCATCAGTACAAGTGCCTCCTCCACCACAAGGCGATGATTCACATTCATCAATATCTAAAAAGACAAGAAGGGTAATTGGTCTAGTTATCTCTTACCACTGCCCTGATTTATCCATTGTAAATGCATGTATGTATTTCTTGCTTTATAGATGGTTTAAGATTTTCATTTTCCTGCTATCCCACAAAATGAGTGATGCATAAATTACAAGATATTCTATGATCATGGGAAAAGGTCATGTCCCTTCCATCCCACCCCACCCTGATTATGCAACTAATGAATTTTGTAAAAATGTTCTGCAAAGTTAGATTCCAATGGTTATCACCTTTATCAATACTAAGTTAATCCATTTATCTAATAAAGATCAACTTTTCAACAGAGATAATCTAGACAAGCATAAGTCACAGGTTTTTTATTTGATTCCTGATCTCACATTTACTCTTATTCCAGCTTTCCCATTTTCAAAATGGCTACTCTCATAGACAACCCCAAATCTGGGCGACCAACACTAAATGTCAATTCGGTCTTTAAAAGAAAAAAGTCAGCCCACAGTCTTGCACTAATGCAGGCCCTAAAGGTCCTAGGCACTGAACATTGAGCACTGTGCTAGCCTACCATGCACATTGCTCAATCTAGATATAGCAGGGTCTTGATTATATGTGGCCCTTTGATCCAACAAAAAGACTTTTTGGCCCTCATGGAGGCTTTATTGAAAAACCATGCTTTATATCACATTCTTCAAATCCATTCAATTAAGTACTGTTTATCAGCCACATGTTTATTTTCAAGACTCTTTCTACTCTGCCTTTATTATTTTACTAATTACTTTTACAAATGCCAGACAACATTTGCAACCTTTCTTAATGTGTGAATATCATATCCAAGTGCTCTTACCGAGTTCACAGAGAACCCCTGCAAATCCAGGTGGACAGTGACATGAGTATAATCCATCTTCATCACTCAAACAGCTGCCCTGGTTCCTACATGGGACTGTCTGGCAATAATGAGCTGAATAAAAATTGGCATCAACATTTATTTATTTATTTATTTGAGGCAGAAACACTTTAAAATGACAATTTGAATTATTAATGTATGGCTCCAGAAGAACCCTGCCCCTCCCCACAAACCCTCCACATACTTACACAGTCACACTCTTGGTGTTAATGCCAAATTTTGCTGTATGGAAAATCGATGCCAGTATGTGATTTTATCAGAGACTTAAGATTTTTATTTTGTAACTTTCTAGTCATTATGGAGCAATTACATAAACAAAGATCTACCCATCATGACAACTATTTAGAAATATTTTAACTGATAAGGCATTCTCCACTGTACTAAAATGGCCCAATACCATAAAAGACTTTAATGTACCTATCATATACAACTGTTCCCCATTGTAATTATAATCTGTGGCACAGATCTCACACCTCTTCCATTATAAAATATATTAACTATTCTTATATAATATTAACTAAACTGTCTATTATATCCAAAATATTACTAACTATAACTATATTACTACAATATTACTAAAACATTACTAAAATATAACTAAACTATTATAACTAAAATATTAACTAAACATAAATCACATACATTATCATCATGCAAGAAATAATAAAGTTTCTGCCTTTTTTCGTTTAAAAAACAGAATTAGTGTAATGGCTGATTGTTGATATTAATTTTGAATTTTAAGGAATGATGTTAAATAGAATGTCAAACAGATTCTTATTGGAAAACAAAAATGTGAATAGAAAAGTTCTGACATGAAGCTGTTAAACACCTACCCCCCCCCCTCCCAATAACTATCAGTGAACCATCTACAAGACATTCATATAAAGTTTTTTGTTCCACTGAATCTATCTGGGCTATGAATGCTTTATTCTTTGTCATAAGGTTGTTCTCAATAGCAATTTTAAAGGCATCTGGTTAAACTTGCAGCTTAAGTACTCTCTTTATGAAATATGCTGCAATGAAAACAATCTGATAGTTTGTTGAAAATAATGCAACGAACCTATTGCTTTTTGAACAAATTTCAACATTTAGTCAACACACACTACACTTCCACAGCAAAAGTATGCAGCCAAACCCACTTTGCATATAAATATCTGGACTAAAGAAGTCATGGTAAATGACCACTGGAGCATACTGTAGTTACTAAAAGTGACCATTTTGTGGAAAAAACAGGAAAAACTTCATACACTTGGTACAGAATATTCCCCTGGTAAGAATGGGAAATGGTTGTAAAGTGAAAAACAGTCACTGACATTGTCCTACTAGTCCATCCTCTACACCCCTCCCCCCGCCCACTCCCCTCATGCTGGTGCTGCTTCATACCTCTACACCTATTACAACTAATTACAGTATATTTGGTACATACATTCTCTACGTTTACAATTTGTTCAAAAATTTATAAAATTTACCAACAATCCTCAAGCTTCTTCTCTGAATAGGTTGTCCTGTGAGTTGAAGATCAAATTGTGGTGAAGAAAGGAAATGAGTGTGACCGTTATCAGAATAAACAACAATAGGAACAGTGAAACGGCAAAGGAGTGGATGAATGTTAGACTAAAGGAGGGAGGCTGCATGGATGAAATCGTGTTATGTTATGAAGGTTTGTGGTATGAATATAATGTGCAGGACAGCGACAAGGATACGAAAGATAAAGAAAAAGGGGGAAAAATCACTTTCAGTATTAAGACAGACGAAAGTGCTATGGATGAAATTTATTAGAGGGAAGAAATATCATCTAAATTTGGAGAAAAATGACATTTCTGTATGATTATTAATTAATCAAGGTATATTTAATCAAGGCAAGATTTATTCAAATATTCAGCTCAAAAAGGATACAGACTTGTGATGTCACAATCACTACTTTTCATTACATCTTTCATTCTATATAAGTCACTACTTGAACATGTTGTGAATGGCTTTCAATGAATGCCATTATTTATTAAAGTAGTTGGAGAAAAGTTGTTGGCCAGGAATCCCAACTTAGTGGTGAAAATTCATCAGATGTAAGAAAATACTATAACGGTTTGACCCACTAGAATCATCTTGTGGAAAATAATAATTTGGTTTTTGTCAACATAATGCAAAATACTAACCAGTTTTGATAAGATAAGCAGCCAAAGAGATAATAAGTGCAAACATAAAGATAATATGAGATAATTAGTACAGCAATGGAATATGGTTGAAATATCAACAGAGTGAAGGAGGAAGAATAATGCATGACAAAGCGTAGCAGAATTAGCGACAAACCACTTTGCTGGCATAGCGCCCCCGTCCAGCCGTGGACGCAATGACAAGTGAAGTTGTTTAAGAGGTTAATACACAATCCACCATTGAGGCAAGGACTGCTACTACATTCGTCAATATCTGATGGAAGAAACAAAACAACAAAATCATTAGCCCTAAGGTTCAGAGTTTCAAGAAAAGAGCTAGAACATAGTTAACTGTTTAACCAGTAATAGGAGAGGAGCATGGAGAACAATTGAGGGTTGAAACAAATGCTCATTGTTCTACTAAAAGACCTGATGACTGCTTCAAGTGGCACAAAGAGGATATTGATTTGTAATATGGCTGGCTGGTTTGTGGTTTACTTCTAATAACTTTAAATATAATAATAACTTTTAATGTAATAGAAGAAGAGCATGGAGAACAATTGAGGGTTGAAACAAATGCTCATTGTTCTACTAAAAGACCTGATGACTGCTTCAAGTGGTACAAAGAGGATATTGATTTGTAATATGGTTGTTTTGGGGGTTTACTTCTAATTACTTTTAACACTGAATATACTAAAGGGTAGAAGGGCAATATCTGGCTTCACTTGGATTCCTCACTGATACACCTTTAAACATTCAAAATAATGACAGACAATGTATATACTAAAATACTAGGCTGAAGCGTCCACATGTTGATAATGCACTATAAAGAAAGTTGTACATTATCATTTAATTTTAGATACCTAACATAGCCAACACTGTGAACAACTGTGAACTCCGAACACTGTGACAGCCTTAATAAACAAAAGTCTTAATAAGAAGCTTCTGTGTTGGAAGAAGTAAATTGAAAAATTGGAAAGAAAAAGGTTTACAGTAGTTAAGATATTTAGAGCAGTGAATACTGAAATAGACTGTCATATGTGAGAAGACAGCTTTTAAAACTATATGCATTCAGGTTTTTTTTATATATATATATATATATATATTTTAGTATCGTTTAGTATGGGTGTTTTTTATATTGTTGCTTTAGGCTTTTACATTGTATGCCTTATTGGTTCTATATATTTAATATTTAGGTTTTGTTACTATTTGTTTTTAGGTTTTACATTTGTAAAGTGCTTTGAGCAGCTTTGCTGATTATGCGCTATATAAATATTACTTATTATTATTAAAAGATACCACATAATCCTACTTTAAAATTCTTCTACGTAGGCAAAGATTAATAAAATTTCCTATAAAGTGTTCAAGGTTTCCAGTCTCATACCTTCAGAACAGGAATCTCCAGTCCATCCAGGTTGACAGATGCATTTGTGACCTCCCTGAGGAGTCTCTATACATGTACCATCATTCTCACATGGATTAAGGAAACAACCAGAGAAATCTATGACAACAAGAAACAAATAAGTTGAGAAACAAATAAGTTGAGAAGATAAGTTTCTTATTTGTAGGACTTGCTGTATATATGTTTGTATTATATTATACTGTATGTGTATCGCAGTCTATTGATACTTATACTATTGCTCTTTTTTTTTTCGTTTACGACCTGTGTAAGCCGAATTTCCGATTGTGGACAATAAAGTTCAATTCCAATAAGGCCAATAAAAATATTGACAAAAAGATAAGGACGATAAAATTATTGACAGAAAAGCATGTAAACTGAGGCATGTTATACATCAAACTACAAACGTGACTTTATGAATGAATGGAGCAGTAGTCATTGTGAAGATTGTAAACTATCGGTAAAACTGGCTTAAACTGAAACAGTAACTGTAACTATGCAGAAAAGATCTTATGAGGAAAACTTGATGTTATGACATTATGAAGAACTTCATGGACTGTTGCAAAATCAACTTGCAGAATTTTATCTGTTCATGTTAGAGACTAATTTAGTGTGAGTTTTACAGGTGTATCAAGCAATCTTTGGTTTCTTAGCAACTGAGAATACTTTGCAAACGATTAATTTTGTAATATTATGATGATTTCACTTTTGAAACATCTTTAATTCAACTTACCAAACTGACAATGCTTTCCAAAAACAACTTCTGGACACAGACAGTAGTAGCCATTGATTTCTTCCACACAAGTACCTCCGTTAAGGCACGGTGAACTCAGGCATTCTAACACTTCTGTGATTTATGATAAATGAATATAGAAATAAAGTAATAAATACAATGGGTGTGTTGCAAACTTATAAATGAAGATCATTTTTTTTTAAGGATCCAAACTGAACCTACCATCAATAGTCATTTTGTCACACTTCAAACAATTAAATAGTTTTCAAAAATGATAGAGAAGGGATTGTAATTATTATAAGGTAACACTAACATTTTACCAAACACCAAAACTTTAAGAGGCCTTGTACCAAAACTTGTTCAACTAAACTCGTTCAACTAAACTGGTAAAGAGGAACATGGTTATGAAAGATAACCAGTTTCTTATGCCTCAACCCCCCCCCCCTCAAAAAAAAAGAGATAACAAATGATGTTTCTTAAAACTTTTCAAATGATCTGATTGGCTGTTTCCCCGATGCCTACCACTACCATAAGTGACATAAGGAAAGGTACACTGCCTGTAGTGCTTAATGTCCATTTATGATTCATAGGTTGCTATAGAGATCTACTGAAAATGAGATGGGTATGCCAATGAATCCAACCTCTGATCACAACACAGAAGCTACACTATGAGTAGTCTAACTAATCAGCAGTAAACATTACTACCTGTGGGTAGTTGATGTCTCAAAGTCTGATGTCTATAGACATTCCTCCATATTCATTATAATCTTATTAAAGGTACAAATATACCTTTCAAAAGAACCTGCTTTGCAATAAATATTAAATATTAAATAAATTAATTTAAAATTTTTAAATAATTTTAAATTAATTTAATAATTTAATATTAAATAAAATAAATATTAAATGTGTTAATTCTTGCCTGATTCACATAATTCTCCATAATATCCATCCAGGCAGAGGCATTCAATGCCATCGACACCCTGGGTACACTCTGAATTGTGCAGACAAGGATTGGAGATAGCACACTCATCTGTGGGTAGGTACGTAGGAGAAGAATTGATATGATTCAACTGCTATCAAACCTTCTAATACGTTGAGTCTTCGGTCAAACAGCAACTTTTGATTGACCAAAATGTTAGCATGCTTACATTTCAAATCATTTCAAAATCATTTTAAATCATTTCATTACATTTCAAAAGTAGATTTCAAAGGTTTGTTCTACTAATACTCTACTAATACTACTAATATAATTTGCCAATAATAAAATAATACCATTAGGATTGCCAAATGGAGACCATTTCTAGATTCATGTAGCAGAGTTAAGTGCAGTGATGTTATTTCACAATCAATCAAAACTTGCAATACGTAAACTGACATACACTTCTGCTAGTTTGAAACCACCATACTATTGCTTTAGAGGAAAGCAAACTTTTGGTAAGGGCAAAGATGCAATTTAATGGTAGTAGAATGATATACATGAAAAACAGACACAATACTAACATAAACCAACAAACTGATATTTATATATGATTTAAAATTTCAAACATGAGGTGGGCAATTAGAAAACTTTCAAAGTTGATTAAAAGCAGTTATTGTTTTTCTTACCTGTCTTTTTGCTTTCAATGCGTAGAGCTGCCCCTTGCAAAGGTATGCCCACTCCAATGCAATTTGGAGATTCGCAAACTAAACAGGGAGAAGAGAAAGGTCATAGTTAAGTATTAAAAAGATGGTTATTAAGCAACTTGTGCAAGAATATTTCAATGTCATGAGCAAATTAAGATATGTAAACCTGTTTGGAATAATCACTTTTACATGGGACATACTCTAAACACTGTAGTACACAAAAAAGTAAATTAGAGAATAATGAAACTTTAATCATAAGTGATATATATACTCCTATTGTGATTGTCGTTTTATGAGCTTGCGACAGGAATACAAAGAATCTTTCATACTTAAGTACACCATTGTTGGATTATTATGCAACACAGGGTCTTGGCATTATCTATACAGCCATATGACTTCATTAAAATGGAAGTCATATATAATGGAGTTCTTACTTGACCATGTACACTGAGGTCCCACTTCATGTATGTATGAAATGTGATACTGAACAATTTCATACCATGACCAGGTCAGTGTGCAGGGTCAGTGTGCAGTCGCACAGTTCTTCATATAGGAATTGCATTGTGGTTTCACTTGATGGAAGGCTATAGATGAACAGTGTCCAAAGTTCATCGGTGAGCAAATAGTTCTAAAGAACAAGCAACTGACTGGCCCTTTTACTAAAAGACTGCTCCCCCCCCCCCCGGCCCTCACCATCCCTAAGACCTTTGTTATAACAGTTGTTGGGACTGTCTTACCATCGGCACAGGTTATGCCAGAAAATCCATCAGGACAGACACACTGAAACCTGGCAACAAAGTTGAGGCATGTGGCATTGTTCTGACAAGGGTTGAAGGAACATTCATCCAAGTCTGATGAGGAATACAGACAATTAAAAAAACAGGGTGTAAATATTGAGAAATCATGTTAAAATATTTAGCAGATTAGATTAGATTACATCAGTGTTATTTTAAGGGTATTTCAAATGATCTAACAGTTTTAATATATAATGGGGACTAAGATTTAGGAGTTAACCTAAATGCACAGTATGACACTTTTGAATCTACAACAGCATACAACAGCATATACTGTCAAGTAGCTAATCCCATGCATTGCATTCAGAGCTTATATATGCAACACATAAACTGACTAAAGCAGCTAAGAAAATTTAAGAAAATGTATTTTTAGTCATTTCTTTTCATTTTTGCACACTGTATAATGTACAGCAGTATAGGAATGACATATGCAATTGATCTTATACCTCCTTATTCTTATGTTCGGATAAATGATCAAAAACCGACATCAGGATCTGATATGTGCCAAACCAACCACTTATGGAGACCACAAACCAGGATATTTATTTATTCTCTTTATGAGACTCATAGATGGCTTCTATTGAGCCTGTTTCTTCACCATCCTCCTAACTCTCATATTTAGAGATAATCATGAGTACCTCAGCAACTAAGCTAGGGGACAGATGAGTTATACTCTTTTTTGATTGTTTAAGATAATAAAGTGAGATGATATTTTTTGAAGTATTTCAGTCTCCTTATAAGATGTTGCTTTAACATCAAAACATCATGTCATTTTGTCTTTCCCATTTTTGCAGTCTCTCACAATAAATAGAATGTGTGTTATCAGTAATGTATCATAGTAAATACCTTCACTACAATCGATTCCAGTAAATCCAGCCCTACAGGAGCAGATAAATCCATTGAGTACATCAATACAGCATGAACCCTCCAAGCATGGATTGCTAGCACACTCATCGATGCCTGTAAAGAAATATTACCATCAGTTAAAACAAATACTAAAAAATATGAGAAAATATTCATATTTCTTGAAAAGGGAAACATGAAACTAGGTAACATTCAACCTTCACTTTGTCAATATATTATGACCCACTTCTGACAAAGTCTTTGTGCAACTACCATGTTGCTAGTGTTTGGGCATGCTAAATTTAATACTTTGGTAATGAGAAGAAGAGGATAGACTAGGTGGCAAGAAATATGTGCCTCAGAACCACGTTTTGTTTTAGCACTTATCTTAACTGCAATGCCAAAAGTGATTTCAACTTCAAGACAGTTCAGGGAAGAAGTGAAGACCAGCACCTTAAAGGCATTGAAGACTCGCCCCAAACCGTGTGCCGCGCTCTGAAGAAGTTAACTATCTGTTGCTTGCAAGTGAACTTTTCTTCTTGTCGCTACAAAATGCAGACAGTAATGAAACGTGATACCTGGTTATATTTTATCTAGACCCGAGATGTCCATCGTTGCTATGTACACTGTGTTGTGGGTATTGACCGTAGCTGTATGTATTGACTGTACACTAGTGTCTAATTACCGACGGTAGCAAGCTGTGTGTGTATTTTCTGGGATCGATGGTGGTGTCTTACACCTCTGTTACACCTCATTCGAAACTAGGTCAGATTACTGGCATGAGACGTTTATTTGTGCACGAGTCTTCACACCCCTTAAGTAAAACTTCAGTTAAACTGAGCTTTTGTAAATAAGGCTACAGCAAATACTGTAAAGGACCATCAGTGGTGGAAACTGTTCTGTAGACAAATTATAAAGCTGACTTTAAAAACTGATATCATTCATCTTGAAAAGCCAGGACGCTATGACAAATTATTAAAATTATTATTATTTATTAGAGAAACTCACCAATTTCACATCTATCTCCAGTCCAGCCTGGTGTACATGTACATATGTATTCTAGAGATCCAGGGCTAGTTGTGCACTGTGCATCATTCTGACAAGGGTTATTATCACAGCCATTTAGTTCTAAGCCCACCAAGCAAATGATAAAGAAATAACAATCGAATGTAATGCATATGCATGAGAAGCAAATCAGCAATAAAGAAATAGCAATCATCTGCAATGCATAGAGCAATCATCTGCAATGCATATGCATGGAGCAATGAGCAATCATGTGTCATACATATGCATGTTAATACATATGCATGGAGGCAATGAGCAATCATGTGTAATACATATGCATGTAAATACATATGCATGAAGCAATGAGCAATAGGAAATAATGTTTATGCATCAAACATGAATGAGGTGATGATGCTTTTTGCATGATAAAATGAAAAACCAAATCACATGATCAAAATGTAAACCAGCAGAAGAGGATATGGGAGCTAAACAAAAAGGTATAAACCGTAAAAATATATATCCTCAGCGACCAACATCCCTACACCAGCAGAGCAAGAAAGCAAGTTTGACATAATGATAGCAATGCAGGGAACATTTCAAAACTTGATGTTAATTGGGCAAAAACAATTTCTATTTGCCATACACCTTTGCCATTTCACTGTAATTAAATGATGATTTACAACTGTTGAGAAGGGATATATCTGAAAAAGAGAGCTAATCAAGAGGAGAGTGTAAAATATCATAAATACAAAAAAGTCATATATTTGATATTCCTAATATATTTATAGACATTCACGACACAGTTTTATACTTGAGTGACCATGCTGGTTTTGGGCTCGACAATAGATAAATTTAGTCATTTACTTTGTAACAGAAATTAGCTTAAACTACATCTTGTTCATTACTCTTACAGATTCAGAAGACTTTCTTTTAATTTTTTCATTACAACTTCATGATTATTTTGTGACAATAATATACAACTGGCTGGTTTAAAATGTTCAAATTCTAAATCTGCTTCCCTCATTTCATTTCAACTGACAGCACGGAAAGGTTAAGACATTTTGTTTCATTGAATAATTTTCATTTTCAGTAAAACTCTGTGCTGCACTTTGATACTATTGTTGTTATGAAAATTTTTAACATAATTCTGTTGAAGATCAAACTCCAGCTTTAAGGTTCAAAGTTGTCACTAAAAATGACTCAGAGCAAATGACTCATCGTCTGGACTCTGCTATCATCAATGACTCATCATCATCAATCAATCATCATCAATCATCAATAACTCATCATCAATGCTATCATCAATGACTCAAGTTTCTGCAATATACATTACATATATGTAAAATAGAGTCAAGGAACAGAGTCATGGACTGAATACATTTGCATAATCAAACTCTGGACTTTAGATCTGAGCATTTAGGAATCAGTTATTACAGCAGATGCCTAAATACACTTGCTTGGTGATAAATTGAAGAATATTTGGAAGTGAAATAATAGTTTTACCTTCTTCACAGATGTCTCCTGTGAATCCAGCAGGGCACTGACACGTAAACCCACCGACCATATCTATACAGGTTGCACCGTTGAGACACGGCATCATGTCACATTCGTTAGTTTCTGTGAGTCAGATGAATTGTCAGTATTATATGATCTAAGGTGTTCTACAAGCTAACATACATGCAGGATTTAGGAATGAAATCATTAAGTCACTTATAGGGACATGTGTCAAATTAATTTGGAAGGGGGGGGGGTGGGGGAGAGGGGACACATTGCAACAAATATCCACCTTTTCTTTCTTGAATTTATTGTGCATCCATTTGCTTGATTTTTTTCTTGTATTAATAATTATCAGTAAAAATTTCTTTCAGGTATTGGCCTATATCTGATACAGATGGATTACTAAATAACTCAAGGAGGAGTGGATTTAGGGGGGGGGGATGGGGGGGGGAATATTTGGTCATAGCCTACAGCCCGTAAAGCTACAGACCAACTCTTCTGTTGTGAGGATGATCCCTTATGTTGCATTTACATGACTAGCACTCCGGATGACCTTATATCAGCAACAGGTGTCAATTTACAACTCAGTAGAAGGTATCCACAATATGGATATCTACAATGTAGTGAAATATGATGCATCTGTCTTCAAAATGACTTGTATTTTCCCATCAAATTTAACCCATGAAAAAGTTTTCCATCACAAAACTACAGGCTCAGCTATAATTTCTGACATAATTGTCACTAATTACAGGTGAAATCATGCTTGAATTGGTCAAGCTCCTGTACTTAGAACAGGTGAACAGAATTTAAAGAGATTTATCATTTTTTCCAAGCAACAAATCCTAGAAACGTGACTGAACTATTGGTGTAAGATCTAGTGGTACTGACCTACATCTATGATGGAATATCAATATAATTACTCACCAGTCTCACATCTTGGACCTTCGAATCCTTGAGGGCAGGAACAACCAAACATTCCCATCAGATCCAGACAAGTAGCACCATTAAAGCAAGGTGAGCTTAAACACTCATCAATATCTATATATCAAGAAAATAATGACAATGACAATGAATTTTGTCTTGTATCAAAATTTTTCTATTAGACAGAGACCAACACTCAAAACTGCTCAACCTGTGATACCCTGGAAAATAATACTACTTACAAATGACTCGGACATTACTTATATGGGTTATCGTCCAATATAACGATAACCCATCGTTATCGTTGGGTCATCGATAACGATGACTTGTTATCGTTAATTTAACTTTGGATAATATTTGGATAATATATAACTTTGAATGACTTTGGAAGGACGATGCATAGAGTATTAACACCCACAGATGATGAATCTAAAATATGCTGATAAAAGTGTAATCACAAATATTGGTAGTCACTACATTGGACAAATGATTTGATTGATTAAGAAGGATTTTTTTGTCACATTTTTGGCACCAGAAGACTGGATGTGACAACTAATAAAATAACATGCACTATTCCTTTCAGAGACTCAGTACAGCAACATCAAAGAGAGATAAAAAATAATGCAACAAACATTAATGTCTCGTTATAGGAATTGCTAGATTCTTATAGAATAATCAAATTGCTGACTTATTTTCCAGTAGAGAAATAAATTAATGCATTGAATGCTATGACCAGCACTGGTGAAATGGTGAACACTCACAATAAATATAAAATGTCTAAACATGTAAATGAGAAAATAATACTAGTGCACACTATACAAAAAGACAACAATATTTAAGACACTGATATTGAGAAATGGTCAAACATTTCGCCATACATAGATGTAAGTAGCATTACCCACTATAATGAATAATCACATGTCATGATCCCCAAAAATGGCAAGAATAATTTCAGTTACAGTACTAAATAAATAATGCAGCTAAGTTATAGTTGGTTTCACTTTCTTGTGGCTAAAGAATAGACTTCCCTACATGACTAGTGGTGGTGAACATGAGCAAAACAACAAACTATAAAAGCTGTGAGTGAAGGCATTGCTATCAATAACAATGAACAAAAAACTGTGGTTGTCATGGTAACATATATGTGCAGTCACTATGGTGCATATGGTGCGGTATGGTGTAATACAAAACAACCAATGTAGAGGTCTGTGTCACAGCAGATGATGCCTTTCTACCATATCTGTGTATTTTTAATTTCCTTCTGTTTGAACACAAATCAACACCCATTGTAGGCATCAATGTATGACCTTTGTTATTTTTAATATAGATTTTACAAAGGATTTGATTTTATGTTTTTAAGCCTCATGTCTGACCTTCTGCTCATTCACATCATACAGCTCACTTTCATAGAAAATATTAACATATATAGAGGATTAGGAATACATAGTTGCACATTAAGAAAGAGAATAAAATCAATATCTTAATATTTTGTGTTCAAAGAATGAGTTATCAATTGTTTCCTTGAACCCCCTTTTCCCCCCTTTTTGTGAAGATCATGTTTGCTCAGAATTTCTGGTATTAGTCACATGGAGTAATGAGTGTGTGCTGTTTTCTCTTCTACTTTGACTCGTAAACAAACACACATATGAACCTGATATATAACAAAAACAAAACACTACACAAATTGTACATTATAAATAATATTTGCACATTAAGTGTCACTGGTGTTTTGGTGCTTTTTGTGTCCACCCCCCCACCCCCACCAACCACACTGTACATGAATTCTATTACAAATTCATTAAGGTATAATACATACTTTCATTTGTGGTCAAAGTTGCTGCAAATAGGTTTAATAAAAGCAATAGTTTCATATTAAAGCAATAGAAATTTGGATCATCCAACTAGCTGATAAACACAATCTTTACCTACAGCTAGCAATATTCATAGATTCTGTCTAATTGTTTTACCCACCCCACCCACCTCTTCACCCCAACCCTCAATAATTCCATCTAATTCAATCATTCATTCCCCGGCACTAACTTCCCAGCTGTCGACATCCGACTCCAAATGAAACTGTCCTAGCAGGACATTCGAAAGGTTAATTGTACAACCAACAGAAATCACCGTAAAGTGGTGTGTAGAAAGGGCCCAATTTATAACTCTGTCACAAAAGTTCATTGAAATCAGAGATAAATTTCATAACAAGATCCAAAAAATTATGGATATGGATCAGAAAAACCCATCTACAGAAAACCGTTTGCATTTAATATTAATGGCATAATATCATTGATGACTTACTGAGTGATGCTTGTATAATAAAATTATCTGACCCCCCCCCACCCTCCCCTCCCGCCCTCTTAAAAAAAATGTTTGCAGTCATTCTCACTGACCTAGAGACTTTCTGGTTACAAAAGATAGCCAGCTATTACATGGACAAATGGGAGATGCTTTGTGACTCACTTTTCATACCAATTGATACGCATTTTAAGCACTCAAATTTATCCCAAAATGTATTTCCATTTGTAAAGTAACTGACAATGAAATTTACCATGCTTTAAGAAAATAAAAATTGTTGACATTTTTCCTTCGATAGCCGAATGATCACCTTACCAATTAAAAAATAACTCACCATTTTCACAAAGAGTTCCATTGAAACCTTCCGGACAGATACAAACAAAGCTTCCATTGGTGTCAACACAGTCTGCACCATTGAGACAAGGTGCATTAGCACACTCATTAATATCTATGGAGTTTAAAACAAGCATCATTAATTGTAATTGGTTTGTTTCTTCCTTGCAATGGATTTTATTTTGGATTATCAATGCCATTAAATTCATTAAAACCACAACCCATTAACCTCTTCATAAAAATGATTACAAATTAATAAATTATGAAAGATATTCAACTAGAGCTTTAAGAAATTTCATCATAAAGGAAGATATGCAAAACACTTATTTATATTTGGTTTTCTGTGTATCACAGATTGGCAAATAGAAATATGATTTTTTTTGGAAAGTTAAGAGAGATACTATGTATACATACTTTGTTGGCAAGTGTTGCCAGTGTAACCTGTAGGGCAGATACAGGTAAACATGCTCCCCATATTGGTACAGGTTGCATTATTCTCACATGGGTTTATCGAGCACGAATTAGTTCCTATACGGAAAGAAGTAAAAGCAAAGTTGGAAATTAATCCCATGGATTTTACTCGTGAATAAACAGTAGTCATGAATAAACATGAAAGCATTTATACTCTGAAACTAAACTGAATATTCATGTTGAAGAAACAAACAAAACGGAAACAAACAATATATTGAGGAATGAAAAAAAAACATGGTTACAAAGTGATAAATCGGGACAAAATTATTTCAAGAGAACAATTTGTTGATTGTAATTGAAATTTACTTAGTTTTCCGACAACACAGTTTGGAACAATTTTTGTTTTTTAAAATACTGTACTTTCATGTCAGGCTTTTTAAGCACTTGTACTGGCAGAATGAGCAGCATGAATATCATGTTTCTAGAAGATAAAGTAAGAAACTGTTCCTACTGTCCGTACCAGTGCTTTGAAGCATGGTAAGTAGAGGACAGTACAGAGTGCTTTTAGCACTGGAAAATTGTCCCAACTGGGTGTTCTGACTAGTGGGCTCATTGATTGAGGTCGTGAAGTGAATGAAGATGCTCCACATTACCTGATAATGCTAAACTATTTGATAAAAAAAAAAAAAATTGTTTTAAAAATATTCTAGACTTTCTTTCACTTCCTTCAATCTACTACCCGACTATGTGTGGGTCCTCATAACAATTATTTCCAAGGGTACCTTCTTGATGATTCTTAGTCTTAATTATTCACATAAATTGAGGATTATTCAGTTAGATATTTATCTCAGTTGAGAAAATTCCTTTCATTGTGGCTGTGAAATTGCTTGTTGAATGTTTAAAATGAGTGACCATTGTTTGATTTTCTAGCATATTTGGGGGGGGAGGGGGAGGGGGAGGGGGAGGGGGATACGGATGACTGTTAAACAATTACTCTCTGTTAAGTACTGTTCAGAATCCTGACATCCTTCAGAATACTGCAGTTATTCATTAAACACATCCGAGCTCTCTGCATACACAAAAAATAAAAACTTACCATTTTCACAGAGGACACCTTCAAATCCGGCAGAACATTGACACAAGTAGGCACCGATAAGGTCAATACAGGTCGCTCCATTCTGACACTGGTTTCCAAGACAATCATTGATATCTGTAAAAAATAAACCAATGAGCAACAGAAATATAAGTAAATATTATTAAAAGATATTTACTCCTATTAGCAAGGGCGTAGGAACGGGTGGGGCTGGGGGGCCCCAGCCCCCCCAGTGAAAAATATGGTGGGGCTGAAGTATCATTCAGCCCCCCCCCCCCAAAACCCCTTTTTCATTTCCAAATGAGAAAAAAATCTCATTTGGAGCACCAAATTGCATCTAAAGGCCAGGTGAAAATGCAAAATTATTTACAAAATGGAGTGGGTGTTTGAAGTGTGCTATATTGCACCAAATTGCATCTGAGGCCACCTGGAAATGCAAAAAAAATCCCCCTTGGACCCCTCCCCCAGGCCGGCCATCAGTCTCCAGCCCCCCCACTCAAAAGTACCTTCCTACGCCACTGCCTATTAGTACCGATAGAACACAAAAACATAACAGAAAACATTAACTGAAACAAAAACGTTACAAGTTTCTTGTTCAACACCTAAGATTAGACAAACATATATAAACGACTGACATGCTCGTGGTTTGATTCTTCTTTGGTAATTCATGTTCTTAATTTCTCCTCAGGTGAACAATATTTGTGAAAAGAGTGTCCTGTAAAGGCACCAAGCAAAACTTGAGAAAAAAGGCTTGCAGCAAACGTAGCTACCGAGTAGGGTACTTATACCTTAGGCTGTTGAAAATGATTGAGGGAAAAATGTTGGAATGGAGTAACGGTGGCAGTGAGTTGTATGTGCATACAGTAGTTTGGTTGAGCTCATTGGATATTCAAGCTATAAAATATCTTCCCTACATATAGTTTCCATATTTTCCAGATATATATTTTATGGTTCTCATGACGTGATAAATATCCAGTAATGTATGCCACCCCCCCCCCCCAAAAAAATAATATATCCAATCAAAAGTGTGAAATCTTCTCACCGTTATCACAGTTAGTTCCGTTAAATCCTTGGGTACAGTTACATTGATAGTTGTTACCCATGCTAGTGCACACAGCACCGTTTTGACATGGGTTTGGAGAACACCTGTCGATCACTGCAGGAGTAAAGAGGCCAATCGTTAGAAAAAATTACAAATTTTCTAAAAAAACTCACTACTTAGTGAATTGAGAAATAAGGAATATAGACATATAATGTGATAACTGTATTACACAATAATGAAAAGATGCTTGACAACACTACTAAATTCATCAAATCTGAATGACACATGAATGACTGGGATGAATTATCATTAAACGATAAACCGATGGTCTTACTTTGTGAGCAACTATCACCGGTGAAACCATCTGGACAGAGGCAGAGGTATTGATTGGGTAAATCCATACAAGTACCATTGGCAGCACAAGGACTACTGGCACATTCATCTATATCTAAAAAAGAAGAAGAAAGGAAAATATATATATCATATTATCATGATGACAAGGAACAGCCTAACCCTCAAAAACTAGCCTCAGAACATGTAGACTATGCCCCAAATATTATACACTATATAAATGTGAACATATAAAAGTCAATTTAAAACTGGTCGTCTATGAAAATCACATCCGTTGGTAAATGTATTTTGCTAGAGGGACTTCTTATCCTGGCGATTGTTTTGACAAACATTTATCAGACTTTGAATACATACAGATCAGGTGAAATACTGGTGTGGGATGGCTATAAATATCTTCAGTTTTCTTGATATTTTTACATCTTGAAGTATATCTATGGAATTATTCTACAACTTTGAATCGTGAATGTATGTATCATATTGTAAAATTGTTCAGTCAAGTATGACACGGGTGTGGAAGGTTGCGTTTCACCCTCGGTCAGTTAAGTAGGTAATAACTTGCATAACAAATGTGACTGGTTTTAATAATCGAGACAAAAAGTAAGCGTAATAAAATAAAAGTGCTTACTGTCTTGACATGTCTCTCCAGTCCAACCTCCAGTACAGTCACACTGAAAGCCTGGTTCAAGGTTGGTACAGCTACCATTGTTGAGGCAAACATTCATAGAACATTCATCAATATCTGCAAATAAATATATAAACAATTACAATATTGATCTTTTGTTGTTGTTAATATTCTGAATGGTAATCAAAACAATCTTCAAACAAAGATATTTATTATAACAGTAGTACATGCTACAGAGGGACGAATCAATTTGAATTCCCATATGTATGTGAATAATGAGAAACGTCTTTACTTTTTATTTTGTTGCATATTAAAAGTCATACAGTAATGAGTCTCTGTACTCTGGTTTGACAGGGTCAAAACCACAATCAGGGAATTTTCTACTTTAAATATTTCTTGCATCCTGAGAAAAAAATTTCTTTTATCAATTGTAAACACTATAAGCAGTCTCCAGTCTTCCTGTCAGAGTTATCCCTACATTTGGGATTACTACGCATAATCACTGCATGAAGGTATCAACATACACAACAGTGCATTCTTTCAATATATCTACAATCCATTTGAGAGCAAGCATGTCTATGAGGTTTGCCACAAAAATCTCTCTTCCTACTCTGGGTCAGATTTACCACATGGTAGGTGGTATAGGAAATGGTATGAATTGTTAAAGGGATCTCCCTTCTTCATCAAATTATTCATAGACTTTTGATCTGTTTCTCACCTCTGGCACAGCGCTGTCCGGTGAATCCATCTGTACAAATGCACATGAAACTGTCAAAGTTGTTAATGCACGTAGCACCGTTTCTACAAGGATTACCGATGCAAGCATCCTTGGCTGTGAAAGTAAAACATTTCAGAAAACGATTACTGTTATGTTGATTTTCAGTTTGTTTATTGCTGCTGGGGGTGTGTATGTATATGGGGGAGGGTTACGGTGATGGTGTGGGGGGGGGGGAGGTAATAAATACCTCTAGCAATTGATTATATCATTTTAACACATATCCAACATGTATTAATGGTAATGTACTCAACAAAGCAGCAACGATAACTTTAAGATTTGGTGCATATTAATTAATTCTCATGAAATACTTTTCATCAAGCAGAGATCTTAACTATATTCAGGACTGAAATTCAAATTCAAAAGTTCCCTACCCTGAGACAACAAAACACAGCTAACTAAAACTATAGTTGGTATCTTCCAAGCAATAAGGAGTATTCAGTCATTATTTTTTAAGCAAAATAATTTAGTTGAGCTGTGACATGTGCCCATCAGTCAACCATTCAGCAAAGTCAAGGTTGTAGGATTCTGATATTATTTACAAATTTTCATTTCTGCTATAACTGCAGGCCTTGAATATAAAGTTAAATATGAAGAAACTGAATTTTTCTTTAATTTCGAGCTGTGACAATTGCATTTTGTCTTTCCTTAAAGGCACTCCTGCCAAAACATCAAAAACTGAGCTATTATTGCTTTCATGTACACAAGAATAAAATACTCACGAGTTCGGCAACGAGTTCCCGTGAACTCGATGGGACATAAGCAGTTGAATGAGTTACCTTCCACTCGACAAGTACCGCTATTTTCACAAGGGTTGGACGTACAGGGTGATGGCACTAGAATCCGAGAGAACAAAATATTGAAGCTGCAAAAGTCTTACAGAGTCAAGCGATATATATTTTACACTTCAGATTCACAACATAAAGACAAATCCACACTTAAATTGACAAATTCTACCCTTTGCTGACAGCTTTCGAAATCTAAAACTTACAACATTTCTCTACGATCATCTACAGGCTGTCCTTCCCAATTTGCAATAATTAAAACAAACATTCACTCCAAACAGCGATACTGCTCAGATGGGCAAAGAATATTGAAAACACTTACCTGACTGACAACGCTTGCCCACAAAATTGTCCATACAAGAACAGATAAAGTTTCCAGGAGAATTTGTACAGATTCCTCCGTTCTCGCATATTCCAACGTCGCACTCATTGATGTCTGTAAGTTTAGAGACAGCAACAAATATGTACATTATCTATGAACAGCATCAATTGTATATTTGCACTGTGGAAATAAACTAAAACTCAATTAAAGGCATTGAAGACTCGCCCCAAACCGCGTGCGGCCATCTGCAAAAGTTAACTTTCTGTTGCTTCCAAGTGACGTTTTGTTCGTGTCGCTACAAAATGCAGACAGTAATGAAACGTGTTACCTTGTTATGTTTAGCTGGACCTGAGATGTCCATTGCTGTATCATTTGTATACTGTGCTGTGGGTATCGACCACAGCTGTATGTACTGACTGTACACTAGTGTCTAATTACCATCTGCAAAAGTTAACTTTCTGTTGCTTCCAAGTGACGTTTTGTTCGTGTCGCTACAAAATGCAGACAGTAATGAAATGTGTTGCCTTGTTATGTGTGGCCATCTGCAAAAGTTAACTTTCTGTTGCTTCCAAGTGACGTTTTGTTCGTGTCGCTACAAAATGCAGACAGTAATGAAACGTGTTACCTTGTTATGTTTAGCTGGACCTGAGATGTCCATTGCTGTATCATTTGTATACTGTGCTGTGGGTATCGACCACAGCTGTATGTACTGACTGTACACTAGTGTCTAATTACCGACGGTAGCAAGCTGTGTGTGTAGTTTCTGGGATCGATGGTGGTGTTTAACACTTCTGTTACACCTCATCGAAACTAGGTCAAATTACCGACATTAGACGTTTCTTTTTGCACGAGTCTTAACACCCTTTTATACATCAATTGTATATATTCAAACTCAATTAAGACAGAATACTAATTATCATCCAGATCTATATATTTACAGACAGACCAAATTTTTTAACCTCTCTATAAAATGTTAAGCTAATATTGTACATGATTCTAAAATTATTAAGTTCCTTCAAACCAAGAGAGGATTCATAACGGAACTTTAACAGCAGATGCTTATTTTTGACTAATAATAAATTTCATATATTACCATTTTTGCAATCAGATTTAATCTTATTACTAGAGCTGTTTTCCCACTTTTCAGAAATCTCATGAAAATGTGCAATTGGTGGGTGAACAGCAACATTGTGATTTTTTGCTAAATATCATTTTACACATAACGAAACATCCAAACCCACCGATTAACTGCTTCAGGCACCTAAATATGATAAAATAAACAACTTGTATACAGCTCTGCAGTTACTACATATAAAGCAATATCTCCCCTCTTATCAACAATGTCCTTCTCTTCTCCTAACTCTTTCATGAACACAATAGAGCAAGCAAAACTCATGTAATACAGATCATTAACCTTCAAACCTAGACACTCACTGCAACTTACACCTTTCTAGGTATTCAATTTCTACCAAGAGTAACACCGTTTTAACTTCAGGAGTATCAAAACTGGTACCACCCTAAGCCCCGTCCGTACCTCAAATGTACCACACATGGAGGTAACCATGCATGCACAACAGATGCCATTGATTAGACACTAAACAAGTAGAGAACGAATTGGAATAATATAAAACATTCTGCATTTCAGAAGCAAACCCATCATGATAGTATACTCACCTTCAGAACAGTTTTGACCAGTCCATCCCAAAGGACAAATACACATATATGAATCCCCATCATTAATACAAGTAGAATTCTCATAACAAGGGCTCAGGTCACATGGTTGAATTACTGTCAAAAACAATAATCGATAATAAATAATTCTGTCAAAATTTGTCAATAAACAATTTTGTTGGTTACAATTCTTACAATAGCTGGGTGTTATCAATTGATTGCAACAGTTTTATTAAAGTAAATTCATCCAGGATAGAACCTGGGCTAAAAACCCAATGTTATTTCACTGCACTGACACACTACCAGCTGCCCAAGACATTCCAGGGTTGAGACCATGGAATCTCAGTTTTTTGTGAATCCATTGAAATCAGACAAAAACTACTTAATTAACTAGAACTGCATTTGCCTGCAAATACCCAGCATTGTAGTGCGTGTGGAGTGCTGGCATTATTAGGAAGACCTTTTCTGTTGTTCATGGTACTCATTTTTGGGCGGACAACACATCAGGGAGATTAGTCATGTAGGTACCTACAAAGTGAGGGCGCTCGTGAGCGCCATGACAGGCTAAGAATAAGTTGGCTATGCAGTTAGCCTCTGAAACTGCAAATGTACAGAGACTATATGAAACTTTATGTTTCAACATCCAGTCAAGTAGGTATTGTTCACTTGCCTGGTAAATGCCAATATTGTAGAGTGCACTACAACAATGACTGCTATTGTAGCCTCCATATGAGCCTACTTATACAGGATTCCACTATAGCATCTTGTTGTTATAATAACTGTTACATCTCTCCTTCTAGACTGAGAGACATAAACCTCTGCAAGGTCATTAAAATTATATTTTTCTGGCAAATGTTGAAGAGAGCAATGCTAATGCATGACTGGTTTGTGTGTGGGGGGGGCTTGGGGGGGGGTTGGAAGGAAAACATTAACCATGATCAATGCAAAGCTGCTTCAGATTACTACGATACCAGAATATCTCAAAACAAAGCAATATTTTACTGACACATGAAATTGTTCTGTGAAGACATTAAAAACCTAAAAATGCAGATCAGTTAACCTGAATTTTATGTTGTTTGTAAAGTTTGTGTCTCTTTGACCAAGACATGTAATATCCACACACATACTGCGATATCACTCAATCCACAAGTGTGGTAAACAGTCATGTCGTTCAATCCAATACAGGACAATACTGTGTTCCATAAATGTTTATAATGTATTGCTCTGTTTTAACTGCAAACCATTTGCTTTTATTTCATCATCCTTTGTATATGATACTAGTAAACTATACTAACAAATTTTTCAAGATAGTACCTGGATTATCTGAAAATGGTCAGATATGGTACTACCTGATAGAGTGACACCAATTCAAAAAAATAATAATAATAATAAATCAATTTAAAAAAAATAAAAATAAAGGAAAGAAGTGATAGTTAACACCAAATGCAGCCTTAAAACCTGCAATTGATAGATAATTTACCTGTTTCACAGTTTTCACCACTGAATCCAGGTAGACAGGTACATGTGTAGTTGTCAATACTAATGCTCACGCAGGTGGCATTATTTTGACAGGGATTGAGTTCGCAAATATCGATGAATTCTAGCGGTTGCATGGAGGAGAATAATGGAGGTTTATGTGATGAAAGGGTACATGCAGAATGAAATGAAACAGTGTGAGCCTGGGATATACTCATTCAGGAAGGATGCATTGAATCATGAGGGATATACACATTCACAGAAGGATATAACAGTTTGCAAGGGATACATTCATTCATGAGAGGATGCATGATAGGTAAGGTGTCAATACTTATTCAATTTTAAATCATTGATTTTAATCAGATTTAAGAAGTATGTAGTAATTTAAATTGTTATGTTTAAATCAGCATTTTTTTTTGCTGGGGGGTAGAGGGGGGTTGAGCATCAGTTAGAAAAGTCAAAGGGGTTTATGATGAGTTGAGCTCTGAACTCCAACCAGTTAGATAATATTCGAGAGACAAAACCTTTTTTTCTTGTTACATTAGAGGTGGTACAAACCCAAAAAGGATTTAAAGTGCACATCGATTTACGATGGTTCAAAGTGAAACAGCACAGGGTTTAAGGAAGGAATGATGCATTGTTGCTGATTACAACAACCTTTACAAACTTGCTTGCAAACAATATAAAAACAGGTACAGAGACCACAGCAATATACACAGTGTATGTTCGATAATAAAAAATTTAAAAAATCTGCAATTTACAGGGAAAGGAAGGAAGAAGGTGGCTGGGAAAGGTTGGCATAAAGGAGAAACATATGTGTTGCAATATTTACCAGGGAGCTTGGGAAATGCTAAACACGGTAGACCAAGTACAATGATGGAAGTGTGTGGCTTTGATATATACTAAGTACATATACTTGGAGACTTGCTGGTTCCAACATACCTGTTTCACAGTTCAAGCCGGTAAAACCGGGAGGGCAAATACATTCAAAGTCATCAGGAGTGTTCATACATGTGGCTCCATTAAGGCAGGGACTCGAGGAACATCCATCCTTGATTTCACAATCTCTACCGACGAATCCTGCAGGACACTCGCAAGTGTAATTAGAACTTTGATCCGAGCAGGTGGCTCCATTTTGACAAGGGTTAGATTCACAGGGTAGAACAGCTGTTGGGATAAAATTTATTATTAGTTTTTGAAAGATTATAATTTACATAGGTAATGAAATAAGAGAAATATGACATAATGTAGAAGAGACGTAGTAAGCTTTGATGATCTATACAACTGTAAGAAGATGTGAAGAAAGGATTGATTTTGTGATCAAATCATAAGAACAGGCACAATGATAAGAGCTTGTTTAATATAACATATGATATCGGCTCATATCAGCTCATGATATCAACTCAATGATATCAGCTACAAGAGTAAAATCAAAATTTGTGTCACTATGTATAAAAAGTTGTGTCACTATGTATAAAAATGGTTTGAATTTTAATTCAATAGGATTACAAAACTGTAAGAAGATATCAAGCATATAAAGTATTTGATAATAACATGCTGGTAAGTTTTATTAAGAACATGCAAAGCAATTAGAAGTTATTATAATATAATTTGATGATATCAGCTAACGTAAAATCAGAATTCAAGAGAATGAATAGAAAATATTTTAGTTAAAATTTAAAAAACAGAGAAGTAAATGATAATTGACAAAAATGGAAGTGATTCTAGAAAAAAAATAAATAGAAAAACTATTTAATTGTGGTAAGGAGGGCTTTCTAGAGAGAAGGAATATGTTCGAATTTGATTGATCTGAAGATTTCTGCTTGCTTTTTTTATTTTTCTATTTTATTTCAGTCACATATATAATCCATCCTACTTTCCCTACAGAGTAAATTGAAATGGAATAATCCGTAAGGACCAACCAATATCACAACGGGGTCCGCTGTATCCGCTGGTACAGTCACACGACGGTAACCCATTAACACTGAAACAAGTCCCTCCATTCAAGCAATAATCCAGATCACATGTGCTCGTTACTTCACAGAATTGGCCGGCAAATCCCGTAGGACAGACACAGATAAAGACTACCAGACGACTCAACTCGACACAACTGCCGCCATTTTGACATGGCTGAATTCGACAATCCATAATGAGTGCTAGTGATGAAGGAATGTTAGAAAATTAAAAAAAAACAATGGAAAGTGATCAAAAGAGAGGATTAGTTAGAATTTTAAATTGCTTCAAAGCTCTGTGTTTTTGCTCTATGGAAGGTCAGTGTAGATTGAGAAGAAGAATGTTTATGGAAAAAGAAAGTAAAATGTTAGCGATTATATTCTTATCAAACAAAAGACAATGGTTTAACTTATGAAACAGTGAACCTCTATGCATGCTGCATCAACTTTGGAACTATAAGACAACAATCAATGCCTACAGCAGAATCATCCTGCATATCGACATTACCCCCTCGAAATACAGATGTGCCCTCATATACTCAAGTTTGTTCGGACTTTTCCTACAAAAATGTGACTAAGGAATTTTAAAAATGTCAAAATGTATCTTCAAATTATTTATGTAGCAATAAATGGATGTTTTAACTCTCAAATTGAAAACATTTGCAGGACATGTTACATAAATGTAGCATTCAAATAAGTATATCACATGCCATGGGGGTGCTAACATTCTATATGATGGGGGATTTTAACACTTTTAATAACGATTGATATGTAATCGACATGATAACGTGAGGCCCGTGGGCTAAAAGGTTTCAAAAAAACAAGGTTTCATCAAACATGCAAGCATACATGAGTGTATTAATATAATAAATATTAATAAAATATGTAATAATGTTACAATCAATATTGCGTTAATCAAGAAAATATGGTAGTAAAATGAATGTGAGAAAGTGAAATTTAATAAGGGCAGGGATTTCTCTGGTCTTGTGTGACCATCAGTAGGATCTTCACGTAATAACTTCTGTTGGCTAAAAGTCAACTCTTTCCAACATGGGATTACTTGTAAATAGTACATTGGACTAATCACACGTTTAATATGCGTTCTTGAAATTAACTATTAATTCACTCATGAAGATAACTATAAAAGACGCTCAAATGACACTCAGTTTTCTCTTCCTTTCTTCCAGACCCTTGATGGGAAGGTTTCAAAATCATAAAACATAATTTGCATATTTGAATTATCAAAACTACAATACTCTTTTCTGGAGGGGGGGGGGGGGTGGTGTGGGGGAATTTGGGAAAACTTAGTTGAACAGCAGTGGTGATGTGAATTAAGATCATTATAGAGAATAAAAGATAAACGATAGGTATTAAAATAAGAATGGTTTTCTACTATGTGTAAAATGTTGAACTAATTTGATGTCATATCTGTCTTACATATTTCACAATTGAGGCCGGTGAAGTCTGGCTGGCATATGCACTCATAGGCATCATCACTACTAGAGCAGGTGGCATCATTCAGACACGGTTGGGAGTCACAAGGATCAATTACCACGGTAACTGTATATAAAGGAAGGACACAACAAATTATTTGATTATTGGAATTGAAATTAAATATTAAATTACTTTAATAATATTATACTTGATGGCAACAAAGTAGGCAGTGTAACCCTTGAGGCCATTGAAGCCAATCCGCGGTGTATGGGGGTCAAGGCGTCCTCTCCCAGAAACCAAAAAATAGGTGAGAAAACAAATGTTGCATTATGAACCATATATATACTATAAAGTAGGTCAATAATCAGGTCTAAATGCAATTTTGTGCTAATAAATTAACTAGATTCACCAAACTGATGATGAAGGTGGGAGAGTCATAGCTCTCCCCCCCCCCACCCTCCCCCTCTCCGCGGTGCTACTTACCATTTTGACACAGATCACCTTCAAAACCATCAGAACAAAAACAAGTAAAGGTAGATTCATCACCGACACAGGTAGCGTTATTGAGGCAAGGATCCAAGAGGCATAAATCTGAAACTACAAGATGATAGAACATTGACAGCAAATCCATAATAAAAATGATGATATCTTTTAAAATAGGTTTAAACTATGAAATGATATTTTACTTTTTAAACGTTACGACTATTACTTGCTGACAACAAATATCGATAAGCTATTGTATTATTATGGGTATTTGTATATCTTATTATCATGAATGACCACTCATATCAAATGACTTCTGATAAAAGTATTAAAAAACAAATGCTGGGATCAATTCCTTTGAATTTTCTACATTTTAATTAGTTCTTTCGGTACTTTCAAATTTACTTCTATCGCATACACCAGGAATTTGCACGATTCACATCGTTAAACTTCAAAACACTTCTCTGTGGTTGTTCACATACAGAACTGAATTTTTACTACTGTTCTAAATTTCATATTTACAATACCCTGTATAAACTAAAAAAAAACAAACATTCTTTCACATTAATGTCACACACATTGCCATGTAGTGCATAAATTCGCTCAGAGAATATGCATCAGCCGTCTGGAGATATTAAATATCCTTGTAGAAGAAGAAATCTGTCAGAGAAATCCTTCTATGGCCTGTATATTGGCTATGCATTATTTATTCCATTGACAGCAATACTGTTTATGCTCAGTGGCGGAGCGTCCATACAGTCAGGGGGGGGGCGGATGCCCCCCTGACGGACTCAAAATGGACTGCTTGCGCCCTTTTCAGCTTTGTACCAGAGCCGTAAATATACGGCTCTGTTTTGTACCACTTTCTACCTATTCGCGATTATTGACTTTTTTATTGCGCTCTCATCTACCTATTGACATTTGTCAAATTAGCAAGGCCCGGAAAGGGTCATTTACGGCGATCTAGTGAGTATCTTTACTCAAAAAATTCTGTTCGCTCCGCGCCAACCTGTGGTGGCGCTCCGCTTAGATAGTGTCGAAAGCGCCCCTACAGACCATTCTCGCCCCCCCTGACCAATACCCCTAGCTCTGCCACTGTTTATGCTATATCTATTTTTATCTATTAAACTTATTATTATTATTATATCTAGTGTAGTACCTGATTCACAGAGATCTCCAATAAATCCATCTGGACAGATGCAAGTGAAGGAGTTAATGCTGCCTTGGCACGTCCCAGAATTCTGACAAGGGTCACTGGTACATGGATTAATAATTTCTGTAAAGGATTAAAGGATTATATGTGTATGATAAGATACTCATTATGGTGAAAAGCAATACAATGATTTAGATGTTTAATAATAGATTATTTCAGGATAAGGGATAAATATATCCTAATTTTTTAATAGAGTGTGGTACAACCATCTTACTCCACACCCTGTTGCACCACTTTAAGGAGAAGGAAGATGAAGTTAATGGATATGCTAATATTTTACAATATTAAATATATCCATGGATTGATAATTGATCTACCAATCAATCAATTATTCATCCAAAAATTGATCTTCAAGTCATTAATCCGTCACTCAACTGGTATATGTTTTCTTATCTTTTCACTTTTACATATTGATTTATGGATTAACCTTACTAAAGAAACCAAAATTAATGTAGTTTTCCTGAAAAGTATTGATATAATTAGCAAGTTTTGTTTGACAAATTATTAACTTTTCTGTGGAATACAAATGTTGAACATTTTTTCATACATGTAAGGTAGTAAAACAAGAGGTGCCAGTGGAAGTAACATTCTAAATAATGTTTCCGGGGAATTCTGAAAACACTTGCCAGCAAAGCTTTAAGTGCTCATAGGTATCACACTGTTAATAACAGTATGATACCTATGAGCACTAGTGTAATGTGTAGGCATGAAAGGGATGCAATGGCAAAAGGCTCAGGGGATTTCTTATACCGATCTTTTTTGCTTTCAGGCAAACTATGTTGCGTTTGTACAGCTAATGAATACAGTACTTAACATGTATGACCTAACAAGTGAGATTCCCATAGATCAAACTAAGACATCCTGCTTGAATTATTCACTTGTAAAATAGTTATATAAGCCAGTAATTAATAATTACATTCAGTTCTTAAACATTCCATCACACAGGCAGTTTTTTTTTCATATTAATATTATTCGGATGTGAAAGCAAATTGCCACATCAATTTAACAATTTCAAAAGGAAGGATGGAAGCAACATGTATAAGGGAATAGGGAGCCAAGGGTAAAAGTGACAGAGGTAGTAGCATTTTTCCCGTTACCAAGGATGGGTGCAAAACAGCGCATCCATTTTCTAATTAGATATATCACTAAAAAGCAAAGTTTGGATGAAAAATGTACATTAAAAAGCACACTGAAACCTAAAAAAAAAACTGTCAAATATGTGGCAAAGGAAAAAAAGCAAAAAAGAGAAGGAAAAGAGCAAAAGGCAGGCAAAATAAAACACTATAAAGCAGAGGTAATTCAAGTCTTTATTGGCAGCTGTAAGCAATAAAAAATATAAGATACATATAATATAAAGTGGATGCAAGGATTTGCGTGATAGCCAAAGATGGTGAAGGTAATTAAATGCAAAAGCAGGGGCAGGAGGAAGGGGTAGGGGGATGCGGAAACGGGGTGCAGCAAGTTGTATCTGCAGACATGAAGGTAGCTAAGACTTGAGAGTAAAGTTCATAAATGGGTAATATGTAACTGTGTCAACATTACTTGTTTTACTTTGCTGTATTCAAGAAACCCCACCAAATGTCTAATTTTTTCACTTCATGTCAGTTACAAATATCTTTATTTCATATACATATATCAATACCGAGTATAACATAGAACAAAAGGAGGATATAAAAATTAATGCTGTCAAAATAATATCTAAGGTTCAAAACTAAAACAAAAACAAAAGTTTTGAAAGCGAAAGCAAAATTCTTGGAAGATGTGAATAATTTTCAGTTCTACCCCTCATCTCTAAAATCAAATTTTCACAATAAATATTTGCAAAAAAATATATATTGACATTACAGATGGCTTGCATAGTAGACCAGCAGAGGAACAGCAGTCTTGTCACTAGATCAGCAATAACATTTTAACCCAGCATACCCAGGGGTGAGCGAAAGCACCATCCACCACAAACATTTTACCGAGCAGGTGTAAGAAGGCAATGCAGCTAAGCCACCATCACCATGCATAACTGCATATAGGCAAAAGTTCATAGACAGTATTACCAGTTTCACAATCACGTCCAATGAAAAACAGAGGACACATGCAGCGATATCGACCCACACCAAGGGGGCTGCAGGTAGCTCCATTCTGGCAAGGATCATCATCGCATGGAAATTCAGCTGAAACAAAAGTGCAAAAACACAGTCGAATTATAAATGTTGTATGTCAAATAATTGTATAAAAAATATTCAATGACTGAGATCATATATATATATATATCCCTGTCAGACTGATAAATACTTTTCATGTGCACCATGGGAGGGACAACAGCATCACCCTCATTGGACTAGTTTATAAGCTCCACAGTACCATAATTAACCATACATACAAAGGTATTTGTGATAGACTAAGTAGTCCAAACACTCTGATTGATGAGCCTTGACCATTAGAGGATCTGATGACTCAGAACATGAAAGTTATACAGAATTATGAAATAGACTGGTAGCAGTCTGTTGGTTAACAGCCCATGATATATATATATATAAAGTTTGTGTCTACAGATATCCATAAAATCTCTCCCTCGGCTGTTCCGACAAGTAGCGTTACGATAAAGAGCACTACTATTTGAAACGTCACATTTTCACCACCCTTCATCCCATCCTCCTCTTCGACCCTTTAACCCTTGTCCACCTGATCCTATAAAAGGATAGATGTGGAACAGATAGAAACAACGATTACACATTCTATTTCAAACTTACGCAGTGAGCAGTTGATTCCAATAAATCCTGGAGGGCAATTGCACACGTATTCGGTTCCAAAATTGCTACATACTGCACCATTTTGGCAAGGGTTCGGTAAACAGGCATTGTTGTCGACCCCGCAGTAGAAGCCGGTGAAACCCCTGGCACAGGTACAGCTGATGAGACGATCAGGAAGGCTAGAGTCGAAACACCTCGCTCCGTTCAAACACGGCTCAAACTCACAGGATACCGGCCCTGATAATTTGACAAAGATTGACATTTTAAGATATCTGAATCTTCTGCGATAGTCTATACACTATTATTATTATTATGATTGAATTTTTAAATAACATTTCAAAATGATTATAAATTTAAAGTAGCTCGCGAGTAGGTCATTGCTAAATAGTTGGAATGGTGTGGCTTTTATCCTATTATCTTGGATGGCAGCAACTTTATCAAGGCAAAACAAATGTAAATGTGTTCATTCATACTTAGTAAAGATTCCTAAATCCTATTGGTCCATTCAGGTCAGCTGACCGTGGTTAATCCTGTGAGTAACGCACGGTAAATTTACAGGGCATCACTTTAATAATTCTTTGGTTATATGTAACCAAAAATGTTTTGTTTTATGATTTTTCCCCCACACAAATGGTAGTGTATGAATGAACGGGGTTAATCAACGGTCTAGCGTGCGATACTCACATGATTAATGCACTCCGGGTGTTAATGCTATCGCTGGATGCACTCGGGCTCCGCCCTTGTGCATCGCTTGCATTATCCCCCGATCGTGCATTAATCCTGTGAGTAACGCACGCTAGACCGTTGACTAACCCCTTATTTCATGCTACCGATTTGTGGAAGCTTGATACCAATGTAACATTTTAATGGTTTAAAATGGGTACAATGTTTTGTTTTATGCTGTAATCATCTGAAAAAATATTGCTTGCCGTCTTTAAAAAAAAAAAAAAAAAATTAATTATGGAATAGATGAATTCTTAGAAAGAAAGTTGAACCCACCATTTTCACAGAAATTCCCAGTGAATCCTGGTCTACATGTACACTGGGAGGATAGACCAACAACGAAACAAGTTCCTCCAAACTGGCACGGATTGGTAGAACAAGGATCCAATTCTAGAAGAGAAAGGAATTAAACAGATAAACAATCAAAAATAAGAGGAGTTTGGAAAGTTTTTAAGGTTTCCCATTGCAACGAAAACTAATTAAGTAGGAATTGTTCAGGACAAATACATGCCTCCAGTCCCTCAGGGAATCACAGAAACAAAATTTCATGAAAGAAAGGGCTATAAATGTTCTGTTTCCGAAACAAAAGGGTTTGGAGAGCAATTTTGAATCGTAACAGATTCTAATAGAAACCTGTGAAGCACACAGAAAAACATGTTAGCTGAGTTTTACTGACGAAACCAGACACCTGTCAACTTTTGAAAGATGTAATTTCTTTGAGATGCATAGCTAAATGCCTAAAAGGGTTTTTCATTGCTGTTTTAGCTGTCACTAGGGTCTCAGTATTCTCTCCGTGGTCCTGCTCATCCTCCTGCTCCCAATGGGAGATGAGACACCAGGCGCGTAGCCAAGGGGGTGACCACCCCTCCCTTCAGCATATTTTGTTTGTATGTTTTTATGATATTGCTAGTAATTTCAAGCTTATATGCAATTTCCAATGCCTGGCAAGTGCCATTTCTAGCGATCTTGGAGGCATTTTTAGCAATTTTCTTGTACGCTTAGCGCCAACTCATGGTGGCGCTACGCTTAGATAGTTTTCAATGCAGAATCTACGGCTCTGATAGTTTGTCTACAGGTTCGCCCCTCCCTTGGCAAATTCCTAGCTACACGCCTGTGAGACACCACACCGAAGGATGAGGCTCAGGTCTCGAGGATTGAAACGGGACAACTTATCTTGCTTCTGGGTCCCTTTGCTGCAATATTTTGATATTTTGTGAAAAATTGCCATGTTTATCTCAACTATGTCGATAGTTCTCCAAACTAAACCAGATAATACCACTAGAGACGTAGATTTCAATTAAATACAAACGACATTAGAAAATAGGAATCTGGTCTTACCGAAATCACACCTTCTGCCAGTGAAACCACCGACACAGTTGCACTGGAAGTCAAGCCCACCTGATAGAGGCAAACATGTACCTCCATTGAAACATGGGTCAGCACTGCAAGCACCAAGATCTATGGAGACAAAAACATAGGATCAAGATTTTAAAGGCTTTAAAGACTTGCCCCAAACTGCGTGCGGCCATCTGAAAAAGTTAACTTTCCGTTGCTTGCAAGTGATATTTTGTTCGTGTCGCTACAAAATGCAGACAGTACAGTAATGAAACGTGATACCTTGTTATCTTTAGCTGTTTACAACCCATCCTGTACAAAGCCGTTTAATGTTAATAGGACTTGTACATTTTGTATTAATAAAAGATGAAAAGGACAACCAAAAAATACTTAATTTATATATAATTTACATATTGATACCACTCACCAATTTATTGATAGGACGTCCTTTTTTTTTTTAATTGGGACTACAAGACTGAAGTTTGCACAAAAGATACAGAAAATTGAGATGAAAATATCCATACCTCCATTATTGGAAGGAGAACAGGTCACTTGTGCATGGTCAAATGTTAATTCAGTAGGTAGAAACAGAAAATTATTTGAAAGTTTAAAAATGGGGTGAGGGGGGGGGGGGGAGGGGCAGGGCAAAGTGAAGATAAAATAAAAACATGACTGGGCTTACCGATTTCACATTGTGAGCCAGTGTACCTGTCAGTACACTGACATGAAGCCATTGTCTCAAGGTTAGTACATGTTCCGCCATTGAAACATGGAGCATTTGAACAGAAGTTCAGGACATCACAGGTGGGACCGATGTAACCAGCGAAACATGTACATTCAAACGTATTGTCCAGAGTGGTGCAGACCCCATTAGGCTCACATGGATTATCTGCACAAACTCTGGTGTCTGCAAGCAAAGAAAGTATTTATGATTAATGACAGTACAATTAACTGGTAACAGACGAACTGATGATTTGAGAGATCTGTCACTTTGATTGACGTACAATGAGTTCTGACATTGTGCCTGATCTATAGACTGGATACTAGAGACTTGATACTAGAGACTGGATACTAGAGACTGGATACTAGAGACTGCATACTAGAGACTGGATACTAGAGACTGGATACTAGAGACTGGACACTAGAGACTGTATACTAGAGACTGGACACTATAGACTGTATACTAGAGACTGGATACTATAGACTGTATACCAGAGACAGGATACTAGAGACTGTATACTAGAGACTGGACACTAGAGACTGTATACTAGAGACTGGATACTATAGACTGTATACCAGAGACAGGATACTAGAGACTGGATACTAGAGACTGGATACTAGAGACTGGATACAAGAGACTGGATACAAGAAACATGGATACTAGAGACTGGATACAAGAAACATGGATACTAGAGACTGGATACTAGAGACTGGACACTAGAGACTGTATACTAGAGACTGGATACTATAGACTGTATACCAGAGACAGGATACTAGAGACTGGATACTAGAGACTGGATACTAGAGACTGGATACAAGAGACTGGATACTATAGACTGTATACTAGAGACTGGATACTATAGACTGTATACCAGAGACAGGATACAAGAGACTGGATACTATAGACTGGATACTAGAGACTTAATACAATAGACTGGATACTATAGACTGGATACTATAGACTGGATATTAGAGACTGGATACTAGAGACTGGATACTATAGACTGGATACCAGAGACAGGATACTATAGACTGGATACTATAGACTGGACCCTAGAGACTGTATACTAGAGACTGGATACTAGAGACAGGATACTATAGACTGGATACTATAGACTGGATACTAGAGACTTAATACAATAGACTGGATACTAGAGACAGGATACTATAGACTGGATACTATAGACTGGATACTAGAGACTGGATATTAGAGACTGGATACTAGAGACTGGATACTATAGACTGGATACCAGAGACAGGATACTATAGACTGGATACTATAGACTGGACCCTAGAGACTGTATAC
>JAIPMN010004133.1:0-39434 GCA_020650975.1 Apostichopus californicus | reverse complement strand
TTATATATATATATAACATATATATATATTTAAGTAATCATTTGTGTTTAAAATGCTGCTTAATTGTTGTATATATATACATTAAAGATTTTCTTTATTTTCCTGTACATAGTGAGTTTCAGATATATGGTCACATTTATGTTATTTTCCTGCATCTATTAATAATAGTAAAATTTTCTGTGAATTTTTGTTGCCATTTAAAATGTTGCACGAAGGGTTTCAAGTTGGAAAAAATAATTAATCTGGAAAATATCAAAGAATTAAGACTTTCGGTGTAGTTTCTTTTGTTATTTTGGTGTAATTTCCATCTAGACTGGACCATCAGTTTTTAGTAAGAGGGCAGCAAACTTAATTATACGATTTTTAAGAGAACAACAAGTTGGAGAGGGCAACAGACTGTAAATAAACATTTACTTCATTTTGTGAAATGAAACTGAACTAAACTTGCTAATGACCTAAACCATGATCAAACAGGAATGGCAAACGCAACTCAGGAAGTTGCTTTAATTGATGATCCTTTTCCACAACTTTGTTAACCTTATTATACACCAGTGACACGTGCAAGATTTCTAAGTGAAGGGGGTGAGACCACCCCCCCCCCCCTCCGGACTGATTTTGGTAGGGACATGAACCTTTATGGTGATGCTGTAAGCAGGTCAACTTTTTTTTATCGAATGAGGGATATGGCTCCCTTTTATGGGGGATCAGGATTACTGGTGAAAAAAAATAAAGTTTAGACGTTCATTCTGAGACATATTTAGACAATAAATTAGGGCTATAAGTAGGTCTAAATGCAAGCTGTTGCTAATAAATGCCCCAAGCTGACTATTTCTCCCCCTGACTGGTGGAGGTGAGGGGACCTTCCCACCCTCCGCCCTTTGTGCACACCACTGTTATATACACAATTGCATAATAAACAGGTTTATACCATTCTAAATGACAAAAATAAAGTAAACTGGACAAAGGGACAACTTTATAATTCCTGGTTGCTGTATTTTCAAAGACTGAAATAAATTTCTGTTCTCACAATATTCAAGTATCAATTGAAACAGAGGTAAAATGCCTGAAAGTTTCAAAAAGCATCACGGCAGAATTTTCCACGTTTTTGCCCTTAACATTTCATTCATTCTCCCTCAGCACCCCTCCCCCCATCCCCCTCCCCCATAAAAAAATCTTCCCCATCTGAACCAACCAATTTTGAAGAGAGATTGTTGGCTTATCCAATCTACTAACTCTTAAATTTCCATCGCTTTATTTACTACACAGTGGGACACATCTCAGTATCAAACCAACAAGAAGAAATTGGCTCCATAAATATGCTTGCCAAAGAAGAACTGGTTCAAACTGTTAGATTATAATAAAGTGAATACATATGAATACTGACTGGACCAACTCCCAGCTTTTATAGCTTGTGTCATTACTGAGATACAGTGAAATACTAAAAATTATTTAATATTGGTGTTCGAAAAGTGCACTGTGAATCGTTCTCGGTGTATGTCAACCGTAATGGTAACACAGTATAACTCTAGAAATATGAAATAACTGTTGAGCTGCTTAAAAGATGATGAGTTATATAACCAAGTCAGAATTCAAAGACGAGTCCAAAATTGTATCGGAGGAAAGCAAAGAAAAAATGGATGTCAATGAGTCCGTCTCTGTCTGACATCACCCCCACGGAATATTATAATATCATCGGGAACAAAACAAAACATCTTTAAAACTCATTCTGAATATTTCTCAGCAGTGGAACAATAAAATAAACATGGAAGCTCTACCAATAAGTCCCTTTCACCCAATTTTTGGTTTGTTTTTGACTTGCAGCTTTCAGTATCCCTTTTAAAGGGCTGTGAAGTGAAGCCAAAAAAAAAATTTGCTAGATATGTTAAAATGACCAAAGTTTGCCAAGAACTTTTTCATTTTTTGTTTTTGCGTGGTAACCATATAAACTTAATACAGATCAACTAATCTCATATTTATCAGTACATGCTAATATATGGCTAAACAGCTGTCCCCCATCTCAGAGCATTACCAAACTGCTTGTATCAACTATATTGCCTGCTTACGGCTCAATTAGCTTAGAAAAGTGATACGAAAGATTGTCCCAGAGTTCCATGCTGGTGAACTTGGGGGGGGGGGGAGGGGGTGGGGGATGGAGCTAGTGCAGTAAGTTTCTAAGGCCATGCAAATTTGTAATGTTTGTGTTCACATGTTAACAGTGTGATGAAGAAGTGACAAAAGTAGTCTTTTTATTTGGGCAATTTGTCACCATCAAGTAAAGGGACGCTTCCCTCTATAGCCCCCCCCCCTCCCCCCCTCTTCATAGTTCCTACAACAAACAAAGAATCCACAAAATGAATAAACAAAGAAAGGTCAATTACTCTAGATATCGAGTTCACAATTGCAAATATACAGCTAGGCAAACTTAACATACACAGTTATATGGTAAAAAGATTAAATAAAAAAATGGCTAGAAAAGGGCAAAATGAAATGAAGTTATATCGATGCATTATTTAACATTTTCTACTTTTCTGAGTAAAGTTTATACATTATGCTGTTATACATATATCGTTCCCTTCCACACACAATCACAATTTGTATGGATAGAATTGAACATTGTTACGCAAGAGTGACATCTTCGAGACGACAATTATCAAATTGTTGAGATGCTGAGTCGCTTGTAATTTGACAACTTGGACAATTTGATTATTGACGTCAAGATGTGACAACGGCGTAACTGGTAAACACGACAATACCATTCATAATTGTTGAAATGTCACGTTATAACTAACAAGCTAAATCTACAACTGGTCCGTCCCTCAGAACCACTGTAGAAAAGATCTCAAAGCATTTTATTTACATATGGAAGACTGACTATTTTAAACAAGGGATAAATAGGTATTTCGGAAAAGAAGTTTGAAGACTATTTTTGGAAAGAGCAAATATACTTTAAATAACAGGTATTGGGGTATTTAAATGACTTCCAGAGGGAAATGATGTGTGTACAGCTTTTAACAAGTAACTATAACTTAACATAACATCAGATGATCAAAATATGGAAATTATATTTATTTTTGCTGATTCAATTATTTGGATATTCATTTGACTTGGTAATAAACTACTGGTCTGAGAAACCGAACACTGAAATTTTCCACGGGTTTAAATGTTCCTGCATTGTAAACAAAGAATTTAAAGCATTTAATCCTGGAAGTAACCACAATCAATAAATGAAAAAATCATTGACAGAAATACATATTTCCCTCCAATGTAATATTTAAACGTCGTTTACTTCTACCAAAACATCACCCTGCAGCAATATTATGTATACAATTCCATATTTAAATATTAAATCTGACTTTACACACATCAGTGATTATTCAATTATATATATTAGAAGCTATTTGACAAAAGTTGAAATCATCAAAAAACAATCAAGTACAAACAAAATTGTCTAATGAATACAATTTTCAAGGATTTCATGATGAATACAAAATCTGTGGAAAAAATGTTGAATGAATATTTTAACCTACTTTTTGAAAAAAAGGAAGCATTTTTGGTGAATACATTCTCAAGTCATGAATTCTGGCAAAGAATGGCTTCTATATATTCATACAAAGAATAATTTTAAATTACAACAATTCTCTAAGCTTAAAAATAGCACCTGAATATGGCTTGGTGAGTAAAAGCAGCTGCCCCAGTGGCTGAGTAAAAAGATTCATATTTACAGATGTTTGCACAAGATTCATGTGTCTTCATCTATTTATGGCAATCATGCCTTCTCCAAGACATCATTCCTTGACCAGTTTTTAACCATGGAGCGTCAATCTGGAGAAAGAATCTTTATACAAGAGGACAAAAACACGGCCTCATTGTCACTGAGTAACTTAAAGGTAAATGTCAATTTTTAGCATTATTATAAAAGTTGCTTCTCTCGACGTCAAATACCATCGAATAGACACTGAAGTGTGAAGTAATTGCATTTTTGTCGAAACAAAGTCTTCAGCTTTTGAAAATTAGCTTTTCAAACCATGAATCCAAAACTTAGCCTAGACCAATCATGTTTTCACAGTAGAGGTACCTTTTCAAACCAAATGCCAATAGTAGATGTACCTAACGGAATCGGTATGGATTTTCACCGATGGAACTTCAGAATGGCCTAAAAAATTGCTGAGACTGAAGTCGTTTCCTGTTATTAGCTTATAGAACAGCTTTCGCCAAACTTTAAGGCTGACCATCCAGCAATTTCTGACTGAGCCACAACCTGCACCCCCCTCCCCCACACACACCCACCCACCCCCCCAATCAGCCATACCTCAAAAGCAAAGCTCAGAATGCATGACAGCTACAGCACCTTGTTCTACGGACAAAAATGACTAAATCAGTCTCTGTGAGCAATTTCTGAAAAAAAGTGGATAAAATTTCTGACGTCTTGAAAAAAATGGTTGACCGCCCATGTTTGGGTCGTGCCCCCTAGTTTATGGAACGTAGCTATAGTGGATATGAAGAGACCTCATAAATGCATCTCTTTCTGTTAAATTAAGCAAGGTGGTAGGAAGTGGAATATGAATGTGACTTAACTTTACAGTCTCTGATAATACTAAACCGGGAATTTTTAAACTCTCGGACATATTCCCTGAAAATAACAAGGCTCAGATAGACAACTTAATCACCTGGTGAGTATAAAAGGATGCTCTGAGCTACGGCAGTAATACAAGTCTACAAGTTTGATTATCAGTGACCAGTTTTAAGCCTTTCTATAGTATTAAGCAGACAACACTGATCACCTTTTAGCAATTGCCTGGTGTTGTTCAGTAAACCTTTGAAACTATTGGCACTTTTTTCTTTCTTCTCTTCAAATGTGTGTTGAACCTTTTCCCTCTAATTTCAAGTCTGCAAGACCTGAAATTTCAGTTTATGATCTACAAAAGTCAGTCTCCTTCTGGTAAATGCCAGTTGCATTTATTCCATTCCTTTGAAATTAAATAACACCCACTGGTACGGTACCCTTTCTGTTGCATGGATTCATACTCTAGTATTCATATCCAGTATGGATTCATAGTCCAGTATGGAATCATACTCCAATATGGATTAAAAGTCCAGTATGGATTCATTTAGTCCAGTATGGAATCAAACCCCAGTATAGATTCATACTCCAGTATGGAGTCATACTCCAGTATGAATTCATAGTCTAGTATGGAATCATACTCTGGTACAGATTAATACTCCAGTATGGATTCATACTCCAGTATAAATTCATATAGTACAGTATGGATTCATACTCCCGTAGAGATTCATACTCCTGTATGGAATCATACTCCAGTAAAGATTCAGTATGGATTCATAAAGTCCAGTTTTGAATCATACTCCAGTATTGGTTCATACTCCAGTATGGATTCATATAGTCCAGTATGGAATCATACTCCAGTATAGATTCATACTCCAGTTTGGATTCATACCCCAGTATAGATTTATACTCCAGTATGGATTCATACTCCAGTATGGATTCATATTCCAGTATGGATTCATATAGTCCAGTATGGAATCATACTCCAGTATAGATTCATACTCCAGTATAGATTCTCACTCCAGTATGGATTCATATAGTCCAGTATGGATTCATACTCCAGTATAGATTCATGCTCCAGTACACAGTCAAGGGTAAGTAACAAAGTATTATACAGTATGTAAGTAATATCTCAAACCCTGAAACTTTCCTAGCAAAGGCACTAAACAATCTCAGATTCACTCTTGAAATATTTCAGAACCTACTCTCCAATACATCCCTATTTTGCATCGAGCATATTAGAGTTATTTTTCAGATTCCATGCACAAAGTTAAGGCACACTGAGTTCCGTTGCTCACATATTGCGATCTAAGGATGTGACTATAAGCAAGACATAACCATGTTTTTATGAGTCTATCCTCTGAAATGCTGTTCTCTTGTGCGAGACCTCCTGTTCCAGCATTTATTCAATAGAATCCATCAGAGATCTTCAAAGAATGTAACTCTAGCTTTAGTTGAACCAGACGTGATCTGAACGAGAAAAGCAAGGAAATTTAATTTTTAGAATACAGAAAATGAAGGAAGGATAAATACAGAAATATGGAACTTTTCCAATAAAAAAGCATAAAGTTCACCATCCTGTTTGATATAAGGAATGAAAACAATAATGGAAAGAATCGTGTCCGTTGAACATCAGTTTTGTAAGTTTGTAAATATGCTAATTTATCAAACAGCCCTACGACATGTCCAAGAACTATAGGACCATTTAAGGAGTGATTTTCATTTACTTTAGATGACATATGAGGTTTTGAAATTGTAATATTTGTAAAATTATGCAAAAAATGCTAAAAGGAATTCTAGCTAAGTGTCAATGAAGTTCACCACTTTAAAGATAATTTTCCACATGCTGCTTTGAGCATGCTTAGCCCATAAATTTAATGAAAACATATAAGAATTTACCAAAATCAACATTAATCAATTTTCTAAACACCATAGTTTTAGTATGGAGGCCACATGGGGGGGGGGGGGTCAATAAGACAAAAATCAAATACAAAACAGTAAGATTGTTGACATTAATAGTGATCTGCTGCCAACTAGTTATTAAACCTACTCATACTTAGTTTTCTACATTTACAGACATCCTCTAACTGGAAGGTTGATAACAACTGTGAAACACATTAAACGAAAAAGACTAGAATTATGATGAACACAGTAGAACACATGAAAACCAGACTAGACAATTTTTAATTATATTTTCCCTCTATTGACTATAGAAATCCCACAAAAATGATCCTTCTCGTTACTTACGTACACAGAGAGACAGAGACAATGTAATAACGATAATAGTTGCATAATCTTTAATAACTTTGATTTAAATTAATCGAGAAGGCAAAGTTAGCCACTTGGTATGTTCCACCCCGCAAACCATAATAAATTAATGATGTATATAGCTGGAAAAATAGAAATAAGTAAATACAGTTAAGAAGAGAGGTTACAAGCTTTTAGATTGATATATAATGGCTATGGGATATATAAGACGGCATATATAGGATGATATGAGAGGAGGGGGTGGTAGGGTTAAATGGGGGAAGGGGAGGAGGAGGGGGGGTTACCTTGGAGAGAGTACTGTATTTTGTTTCTCCTTTATTGCTCATGTCCATATGGATTCTGTCCAGGTCGGTTTGGTTCTCCTCCACCTTCAAGACTTCCATCTCCGTCTTGAGTTCCGTGAGCTGTATCTGAAGGTGTTTGCTGCGTTCCAAATACTCGACTCTAAGGTTAAAGGAGAAAAGGGGGCTGGGGTAATGTCACATTTAGTCAATAGATTAGTAGGAGTGTTCACACACACACACACACACACAGCAAGAAACATAGTGTCAAAGTAAAGCTCAAAACATATATAGTATGCCTTTTTTCTGTTATAAAGGATAAAGTCACTTTCAAACAAGTTTGGGTTGAGGAAAGATTCAATGGAAACAAAAAATTGTCAAAGTGATATGAGTGGAAAGATTTCATGATGTTGTAAATTGTAAGCAAAAGCATTTTCTTAAATGAACCAGAATGCCAGCAGGTTTAGTGATTCCTTGCCTTATAAGTTTTATACTGTATAAGGAAAGAGCAACTGAGGAAAATGTGTCCTGAAGTCAAGTTCCAAAACATCATACCATTTAACTTGGTAATTGCAAAGGTATTACCCTTCTGTATGTTGATGACAGATAACAGTCATTAGTGAGAGTGGAAAACCCTCTCAGCCACTTACAAGAGGAAAGGTCATATCCTGACACAGAGAAGCCATTCAATAAAGATATATTAAATTGAAAGCTTGCAAGGTTTTCAGACTTTGACCTCTGTTGACCTTCAATCAGCATCATATTTGGGCAAATATTTGGACAATATCTGTCACAATATGTACTTGTTGAAATAACAAGTAGTAATAAGGGCAACAGTAATGGGATAAGGTCACCTGTGCTGTGTCAAAATAAATCCCTGAGGTCTTTAATATTGATAATTCAGAGCAGTTTTAAGATATTATGCAGTAATTTGTGGCTAAACTAGATACAAATGACATCTTAATCAGCATTGTGTACCAATTAAGTATGGTGAGAGCATGGATGTATACCAAGATAGTGAGAGCAATGAAATATTACCCTGACATGGTGTAAACTTTCAGGAATTACTGATTAGGTTCTTAAAAATACAAATCTTAATTTCATAATATATCTTTATTGAATGGCTTTTCTGTGTCAGGATTTGACATTTTTTCCAAGATAGATCCATGCTTCGAGGTTTGCTATGGTACTTTTTTTACCCGACAAGTTTTCATATAGTTTATGTATCTCTGAGTGGGATCAACTGGCAAATCATTCTTAGATTTTGTAAATCCAAACTAATAATAAAACAGCAAAATATAAATATGGCAGTGAACTTTGTGTTCCACTAAAATCAGATACCCCATCCATACCAAAACTGCTATTCACCTGTGTCTCTACCACACAGGTTAATGAAAACCAAATTAGTTCTTGCTTTATTTTAAATTTTTTACTTAAATTGAGATGTCAGAGGTCAAATTCTCATGGTGGATGGAAGCTACCTCTCTCTCTCACTGTGTTCTACAAATTTTAAGTACTTACCATTACAGTGTGAATAACCATAATAACAGACAAATGCCAGATGATGTTATTACATACTCCCTTAACATTCAAGAGACCCATACTACAGCAGCTCACTCTAAAAAGCAGTTAAGACTTGTGGCAATGTTTAATATGTTTGTGATGAGGGGGCACAGGGTAGGGGAAGGACCAAGTGATGCCTGCAGCCAGCCACACAAAGCTGGGAAAAGCTGTTCATGCATTAAATGAAAATACTTTAGGAGAGATTAGGTTGCTCGGGTGCAAGGGATTTTGTTCATTCGGGTAAACATTGGACAGATTAATCAGTGACAGTTGGGTAATATTGTCATTGGTGAAGTCAAGATAAGGTTGCTAGGGTGAAAGGTCAAGATGTCTCCCGCTCACTGTGAATGATTCAACATAAATTATGAGATGTTGTTCATTAGGGTAAACATTTGACAAATTTACCAGTGACACATAAATTATGGGATTTTGCCCATTAGGGTAAACATTCAACTGATTAATCAGTGACAAATGGATATTATTTCCATTGTTGAAGAAGTCATCATTTTGTAATCATAATGTAAGCACTCTGGTCTGCTTCTTGTATAGAACACTTGTACAGTATGGTTGAATCAAAATTGTTAGTTACAGAGTCATTATGTCAAAGTGGTTATGTTGTCAATGTTATGTCTCATGCAGCATAGATGACTAACTATAGGCATACTTTAAGGCATGCTACATATTCCATTGCATTTGTGTATAAACAGAAGCTGAACATATCTCACAAACTCTGTGATATATCAAATCAAACATCAACATCTTAGTAGCCTTGACCAACAACTCTATGATAACAGATATACAATACCAATATCATTCCATTGTACACAACTGTTGTATTATCATTGACTATTAATAGTACAAACAAAGTGCGCCGCCCAAAGGTGAAGCTGACATTAAAGGCATTGAAGACTTGAGCACAAAGAAACGTCTGATGCCGGTAATCTGACCTAGTTTCGAATGAGGTGTAACAGAAGTGTTAGACACCACCATGGATCCCAGAAAATACACACACAGCTTGCTACCGTCGGTAATTAGACACTAGTGTACAGTCAATACATGCAGCTACGGTCAATACCCACAACACAGTGTACATAGCAGCGGTGGACATCTCAGGTCCAGCTGAAGATAACAAGGTATCACATGTCATTACTGTCTGCATTTTGTAGAGACAAGAAAAAAACTTCACTTGCAAGAAACGGAAAGTTAGCTTTTTCAGATGGCGGCACGCGGTTTGGGGCGAGTCTTCAATGCCTTTAGGTGTGAAATCATTTAAATGTTATTTTATTGTTTTACATGTTATTTTAGAAATGGGAACAGAACCAAACTTCTTTCACATATCATGCCAGCATCGCATAAAATATGAAACAATGCGATCCATTTGTTATACAGAGGTCAAGGAGGATATGTATGTCAGCTCTTGAAAACAGCTCATTAATATGCGCTTCAACCTCAGATTGATATAGTAAGACTAGAAAACATGGAATTTTAGTGAACATTCTAACTGTATGTCATTTACTCTACATACAGATACCAGTGAGTTAAATCCATTCTCAAGTATTTATTGCAACCTAATCAATCGAAACAAAACAATGTACGAAAGGTCCAACTTGTGTGAAGTGATTACCACATGTCATATGTAATAGAACATACTGTAGTACACAACTGGTGTCAGACACAAATCTTTTGCTCTATCAACCTTGAAACACTTTTTTTATTTTTCATTCTCGTTTTACAGTTTTCTTCAATTTCATTTCATTGTCAGAGTTTGAAAAGTTTCTTTGCAAAATAGTACTGATAACAACAGAGCAGAAAAGACAATAGATACCAGAGGCAGGGGAACAGGGGAAGAGAGTGGGAGCTATCCACCTCCCCACCACCGGCCGGTAATAAAATATCATAAAAAAATGAAATTTGTCGATGTCCCATCTGGGCAGCTGTAGCATTTGTAAAACTACAATTCTTCTTCTGAGGAAGACCACTAAACCACACTGGTTTACTGTCCCTTCACAGTGTTCATAGCTTCCTATCATTTATAAAACTACAAGTCTTCTTCTGAGGAAGACCACTAAACCACACTGGTTTTCTGTCCCTTCACATTTGTCATAGCTTCCTATCATTTATAAAACTACAAGTCTTCTTCTGAGGAAGACCACTAAACCACACTGGTTTACTGTCCCTTCACATTTGTCATAGCTTCCTATCATTTATAAAACTAAAAGTCTTCTTCAGAGGAAGACCACTAAACCACACTGGTTTACTGTCCCTTCACATTTTTCATAGCTTCCTATCATTTATAAAACTACAATTCTTCCTCTGATGAAGACCACTAAACCCCACTGGTTTTTCTGTCCCTTCACATTTTTAATAGCTTCCTATGCCACTGAAAAGTATTATCTTGACACCTGTCATTCCTATTTTAATACCATCATGAAAATAACCAAAATGAGATGAGTTTACCTTTCTCTTTCAATCTCCTGGGATAACTTCTCCACATCACTGTCCATCTTGAGATCAACTGACATCTCACCGACAGCAGACATGTCCTTCTCGAGCGCCAAAGGACTTAGGCTATGGTTTACATAGGGACTGATCTGGAACTAAACCACACAGACAGACAGACAGACAAAAATTAATCATAAAATTATAACTTTTTGTGCCAGAATAATTACCAACAAATGTAAGTTCATAGATGTAACATTTTCATACAATGAGATACACTAGAATAGTATACCTGTTTACTGTGAGATACCTTGACAACACAAAATTCAAAAATTCATATTCGCCATTTTCCACTCTTTCTAGCTTACAATGCTTTCAGCAGTGTGAACATTTTTGGTCTGGCAAACATCAATATTTGTCACAAACCTTAAATGCATTCATATCAATGGGGCATACAACCTCCCCCCCCCCCCCCACTCCCTTTTTATCAGACTTTCTGTCCATTTGAAAACACATGCACACAAAGTCGTACACACGGCATGATATAAATTTGTACTACACAAAAGGAGTTCAACTGCTGGCAATGATGCATGATACATTGATACATTTTACATCTAATCCCCCGTTACCCACACAAATATTTCTCAACTGTGAGGTGATATGCTTCACCTTAGATCCTCTCCAAGGAGAGCCAGCAGCCAAATTTTTCACCACTTCATCCCCCCACACCCCCCCCCCGACCCCCTCCTTGCCTGCACCATTTACACTACTTGTTCAAATATATCCTATAAATTTAATCTGGACTTACATCCCCGTATGGATTTCTTGACAGTTGAATAAGTTGATCTTTAGCTAGCTTCTCTGCTTCACGTGCTTGTACCAATTGCTTCTTTAAGTCCTCTGCCTCTTTGCTCCTTGAAAGAGAAATTATTAAAGAATTCACTAACATGAATTTCTACCTCATCTCCTTGCAGGAAACAAAAACAATTTTGTTCCTTTATAAATAAAGTGCAATAAACATTACTACTGTGACTACCACATTCTGTTTAATGATGGCAGTGCAAGCCAAAGTAAAATTCAGCTACAAAGGTAACAGATCGTTTTATACATTTCAAAGTTAAGCAAAACACACAAGAAATAACAAGTCGATATGTAATCTTGTGTAATTAGAGTCTTCACTTTAGTTATGAAAATAAATTTTATCCCTTCTTGATATGTAAAAAGTTCTATTCAAAGAATCAATGTTTCGAGAAACCAAAGTTTTGAAATTACTGTCAAGAGAGGTACCAAAAGGAAACTTCCAATTAAGACATTGCTGAATAGGTTTGTCAATGTGTTCACATTTGACAAAGCTGAATAAAATGATAAAGATGTTGACAAGTTGGGAATGGGGACAAACAAGATGGCTGCTAGTGATGAGATGACAAGATAAAGAAAGGGGGAGAAGGGGGGGGGGGGTGGAAAGGGATACAGGGAAGAGGAAGAATGGAGTGGAGTTTAAAAGAACAATCGTAATTGAAGAATTTGGTAGTTTGTTGACAAGACTGAATTTTGCAACAATATGACACTCACTTCTTGTCAGATTCTGCAGCAAAATTAGCCGCCATAGCGTCGGCTTCCATGGCTTTACCCTCATATAGTCTCTTCTCCTCTTCACTCTGCAAAATAGGAGAAACACATTCACAACACTGAAACGATTTGAAACATCTCTGTGACACAGAACATATCGGTTCTCTCACAGTTCGTTATAATTATTCTCCGTAAGTTTGAAACGTTACCCGATACCGAGACGTGCCATACCTCGTATGAACATACTATTCAGTGTTTGCTTTCTATTGGACAAATTACTGACAATGATAAACAAAAGATTCAAGTGATTCAAAGTGATAGACCAAGTCACAATTTGATTTGCCTTGAAAAAGGTTCTCTAGAATTGGTGGGAATTCATTAGCATAAATGGTTATGTGCATTTCATCAAAACAGGTACACACACCATTGCATTACATTCAAGTATAATTTCCCACAATTCCAGCTACAAACAAAGATCTGATAATAACATGATTCCAACGTTGGTCCCCGACTTAAGCTTCAAACGGATAACAGTGCAGGTATTTTCTCCAACCTACCTTTATTGCTTGGACCTGTACCCTCTGTATCTCCTGTTCTGTTTGTGCTGCTTTCTGTGCCAGCAGTAAGGCCTCTTCCTCGGCGATCTGAGCTTTCTCGGCCAACAGCTCGGCAGCTTCCTCTGACCGAACCTTAAAAGAAATCAAAAGTTTTATTTGTTGTTAATCAGTAGAAGCAATGTGATTGCCTCCACTTGGATATTAAAAAAGTCACCTTGCACTGTAAGAATGGTGCTCATACTTATCTCCTGCTCCCCTTCTAACTCTTATATGCAATATATATATCCAGTTGTCCTCTGCGATATTTCTCGAAGTTTAAGAGCAGAGCTGGTGTCATTTTTTCATTTTGATTTTTTAGACTTACCAAAGCATCCTGTGCCATTCTTGATTTGTCTTGAAAGTGTAACAGCTGTTCTTTGAGTTCGTCCTTCTCCTGCTCCGCTTGCTCTCGTAAAAGTCTCTCTCTTAACAACTTGTCCCTTTCGATCTGGAGGGTATAAAACACATGTGCATCAAATTGTTTGCAAAAAGAAAGTATTTTACAGATACTAATTCCACCTGCAATAATTAATTTCCCATATCATCATCTCCTTTGTGTTTGTTTGCCTTTTCATGCTAATTTAAACAAAAGAACCAAATGTTAATCAAAAAAATTTTAAATCTAAGAAATTAATCAAATTTCCTCGGCAATTTTGTCACCAAATGAATGTTAAATAGTGAGAATTAAAGATTCCATTTCAGTCTTAAGGGTCTGTAGCTATGAACACTTTTTTGCATTACTTACTAAACACATGTAAAAATCAAACACCAGTTTTTACAATTTCCTTCTACTGTTTCTTTCATGTTTTGAAATAAAACTAGGCCACAGTTGCCATGGCAATGAACTGCCTTGTTATGGGATTTTCCCACTGAATGTGAATAAAAGCAGTACCAACTGCTGCTTTATGAGGAACCAGAACGTCAGAGGTTATTATTATTATTATTATTATCATCAATCCATACTTTCTGATACTTTATAAGTTTCAGTTTCGTTTCTTCCAGTATAAGTAGCATAAAATACAATTTATAAATAGGAGAGTATAAAAAGTTATGATACCAAAATTACAACAAAAAGGAAAGCAAATAAAGACATTTAAAAGGTAAGTAACACAATCAACAGTTTGAAAATTTAAGTTAAACTGGAAATGATGAGGAAAAATCAAAAAGGATACATAAAATCAAATCATTTAAAATTCCATTTTGAATAAAAATAGATGCTCTGTATAAATATGAATTTTTGAAAATTTGAACCCTATATTTTGGTTTTATTGTACAATTTTGTAAATTATAGTTAGTTTGTAGACAAGAGAGTTGAGTTCTTTATTAAGAGGGTGTTTACTATCCTTATGAATATTCCTGGTGATTCTAATAAATTCACTTTTAGCTTAGTATTTTCTTTAACATGTACCTGTCGTTTTGCTCTCTCTTCCTTAGCCTGTGCCTTCATCTGTTGTATCTGCATCGTGTCTGTTCGTCTCCTTTGCATGAACAGTTGATGGTTACCGACACATAAATCTAAAATCTGTGACATGAGAAAGGAAAGGAATTCAAGGATTTCTTTATAAAGTGCACCCTTTCTCTAGTAAGATGTCAAATTTTACAACAGTATCTACAGTGGAGCTGCTTAATGATTTTTGCAACCACTGTTTTGAAGATGTTTTCTGTTTTATATGTGAATTCCATCCAAAGTACAGTTGTAGGAGTGTTAGCTCAGTGGTTAAAGCCGGTGCCTTTCAATCAAGGTCCCGAGTTCGAGTCACTCCAAGATTAATGTATATCGTTCAGTTACAGAGTTGTTGACAGTTGACAATTCATAATCATGGACGTTAAATATGAATATAAGAGACTAACTTCAGTCAGTTGGCGGCTTTGATAAGCCAATGATGGCTTCTTCGCGAGTTCCTGCTTGCAGGAGGATCTAAAATACATACATACATACATGACATAGAAACATTGTAATTTTTCACATACTTACCAATTTATTCATTTTCTGCTTTGGGGAAATGAAACAAAAGTCTGGTGACTTTTTATCAATTGGCTTCAGAGTAAACTGTAGATAAATGACATTAGAGAATACCATTAATTAATTAATATGAAAGTGATAACACAAGCTAATTAATATGAAAAGTGATAAAACAAGCAGGAATTTAATTAAATTGCAGGATATCATTATCACTATCCAGTTAACCAAAATGGCTTAAATATTAAACTGTCATAAAAGATAATATAAACATTTGTAAGTTTGAAAATGTTAAAACAACATTAAAGCCATATCTTTAAAAAAGATGCACTAAGGCCTAGCTAAATTTACAATAAACAACCTCAGGGATAACCTTGTTTTTATCCTCAAGAGATTAGGCCGACTGATTGCAAAAGGAAATACTTCACAACATCGATATGATTATAATTATTATTACATCAATATGAACTTGAAGCAAAGCAATAGTTACATATATGACAAAGAACTGCATTGAAGTACTACGCTTTTACTGTTTTCAATCCCCAAGCAGCCCATTAAATGCATCTTTAAAGTTCATCATGCTTTACCTTTCTATCTCTGAAGGAAACATGCCTGATTTCACTCCATGGGAATGATATCTTTGGGATGAGTCTGTTATCTTTCTCGTAAACGTTCAGTCCCATCGAATCTACACCAAGAAGTAGGTCAGTACCCTTTTCATTCTGAATAAAAAAAACAAGCAATATTCATAATAAACCAAATGGTTGTATTTTGCAATATTAAAAACAAAAATGATTGCAAGACCTTCTGTCTTGGGTAACAAATCAGAGCTGATCAGAAATGTCCCTTGACTGTAGAGACAATACCTGCAGCTTGACTGGGTGTTATTGGTTAAGTTATGGGCAGATCACCCCTCCCCCCCCCTCCCAAGAAAATTGTTATATTTAATGAGAGAGTTGATGGACAAACCACAAAGTGAAGGTGAGCCCAAAGTAAGCTTTACCTATACGTGTATCATCAAGAAAGGGACACCTGACATTTAAAAATCTCATTTTTTTTCTGGATTATACTAGAAATAGTTACTTAACTTGTTCTTTATAATGGAGTGTCTACAACTGTGAAGTAGACACGCCTGCAAAACTGTAAAAAAAGAAAAACCCCAGGACAGCTTTAAGGGACTTCAAAGAGCTTAACGGAGGAATTTGGACATATTTCACATTATTACACAACAATTTTGTGTGGTATCAGCATCACAACTCAACACGAAAGCCTATATTGCTAAAGAAAGATGTTTCTAGCATAACATTAGACCTACATCGCCTCCACCATAGATGTACCTTGGCTAAGCACTAAGGCTACTTACGTGCTTTCTTGCATCTTTCATTTCGTACATGTTGTAAGGTAGCAAAGACAGTTGGCTAATGTCTGTGAGGTCACACAACCTCATTAAGACCTTAGGGAGCCTGTACTGTAATGAGTCAGTCACAAGGTGCAGAAGCAATGTACAGTAAATGCAGTTAATGGGCAGATTCAATTTGAAGGTGGTTGATCAGTTTTGTCTCTTGACCACACTTGACAGCCATAAGGAACAAATATCCTAGCCTTTGCTCAGTTTCCCCACTGTCTCCAAGACATGTACATAGTCATAAAGCTTCTTATGTTCGTGTCTTGTGTTGTGGTTCATTTATGTAACAGCAAAAAATTAGTATGCGTTTGCCAAACACATACTGTCACTATTCTACCCACTACTCCCAGCTTATTATCCCAAGTGTTAATCGGCAGCACCTCTTTACCTTTATGTCAAAGTAATTAACTCCATACATCTCAAGGTCTTGGGCAACTTTCAGATATTCCATTTCTGCTTCATCTCTGGAAGAACAAAACCCAAAACAATTAATTTAAATCCTGTTTTTTTTTTCTGTGTTTTTTTTTAAATTTATTGTATTTATCTGTGTTTCAAGGGCTTGAAATATAAATCAAGTGCCATAAAATGACAAATGATATTACAGCAATCCATATGAAAACAGCTTTTGCTCTTCTTATAAAACAGCATTATTTATATCCCAAGGGTCAAATGAAGATCAGGAAGAGGAACACAATTGGGTATGAAATTTTTATATGAGGCTTAGATTAGTTTAAGAGATTCCAAACACACACACACACACACAAATAATAAACATACAAATTTATTACACACACCTGAAGAAGAAAACATGTCATTATTTCATTAAATGAACTGATATTACTTTCAAAATGAAGCAAAATATTGTCTACCAAAACATTTATGCTGAAGGTAGTTACTTATTGTGTCACAAGATTCACAAGTACAGTTTATTTTGATAATAAAGTGAAATAACCCAAATTACACTAAATTTTAGGTAAGATCCTAAAGGTAAGTTTAAGATACTAGATTCTTGTTTTCACAGCATATCGTTGTTCATTCATATGAAAGAAAATGAAAAGAACATTTGTAAACATCATAGGACTACTACTGAGTACAATACATCTTCATGGAGTCCCCACATATCACCTATCAATACTTCTCTTTTGATTCATACCTCATCAGTCCTCTATGGCTTTCGTACCAGGCTGTTATTTTCTCCTCCCACATCTCCAGAGAAATGTTGAACTGCTCTATAACTCTCTGTGGAAGCAGCTCTTCCTCCGAGAGGAAACCCTGGTGATGTATTTCTTTATCGTAATCTTCGTACTGCAAAAATTAATACAAAATAGCATGTAGAGGGCAGCAGACTTCATGACTGGCCGAGCTGCTCAAAGAATTACTGTCAGAGGTAGCCACAGGTTGACATCAAAACATATATATAAATACCGAAAAATATGTTTTGAAGCCTGAATATAAAAGATACCTAATAACAAACTCTTTAATGTCAGCCATGTTGCCTCCAATAGCACAGAAAGAGGTAGAGGTAGAATATGTTCAAATTTCAACAAATATAATGCAGCCATTTTCAAGGCACTTATCTTGAATAAGACTTTTTATCCTTACTGTTCAACACTCTAACAAAATTCAAAGGTCAAAAAGTCGGGGGAAAGTACTTTTCAAAAGCTTTAGCAATTTTGGATTGTTAAAAACTTGTAAGGCAATGCTGATCACCTTTAACCTGCTATCGATACATTTGATATTACTTAATTACTTAAATCATCTTCCACTTACGTTCAGAGCCATTCAATTTCAATCTAAGCCACACAGATGCAATGAAACATTTCGTCTTGCCCAAAATGATAAAGTCATGTATAATGTCAGGCAGATATTAAATCAAGCAAGATCAATTGATCCTCTCAATATTTCTAATTAATTCAATTAATTCTCTCAATATTTCCAGGTATAAAATACTATACAAAAAAAGATATGAGATCACTCGATCGAACACGGAATAAAAACAAACACATGCAAGTCACCGATCATGAGTTACTGATAATGTTTGTACAAAACCGTAGGAGGATAACATTGCAATAATGAGGACGGCAGGATTGGAAAGCTTTGCGAACCACCCACACCAGGTTCGTGCGAGGTCAGGGGGCTAGGAGCCGGGGGCACTGGGGGCACGTGCCCCACCACTTTTTTGGCAAAATAGCAAATGTGCCCTATTGGCAAATAAAATGTGCCCCTTTGATGAAGAACTGTCTTTTGGATATCTTAAGCCTTTGTTAATTTTTAATATTTTATTTAAATTATTTTGTTTTAGTCTGTACATGCTATTTCTAAGATGGCATCCCATATCTTTTTGTAGCACGGTTAACAATAAACAATCTCCATAAATAGTATTGATAGCATACTAACACATCATATATAGTTAAGTGATATGGCTGGTGTGTATCGGTTTATGCATAACGAGTGGTGGTTGTGGAATGAGAAAGTGCCACTCTGATGTTGTTCCCCCCCCCCCACTTTTTGGAAGCTTCCTACCCCCCTGTGCGAGATTCATAGTCCTCTCAGGAATTCATCATGCCAAAAAACACATCATAAAAATAAAAAAGTTTAGAGCTGTTTAAACAAATACAGCAGGACTTTGCCCAGACTTTTAATCGTTTTCACTGAAAATTTGCAGCCAAGGTTTTCAACCTTGGAGGATGTTGCACATTAATCAATATGGAAGGTATGTTTATACAGTTTTACCTTTGCTTGGACGGCATATGATGCTAACAGTACAGAAGCCTCTGGAGAGCAGTATATCTCCTGGTTGAGTATCTGCTGCTTGACTTGAAGGAAGAACAAATGTTGCGTGATCTCTTGAATCAGCTCCTCTGAGACCTCCTCCGGGTAGAACTTGGCCTGGAAGTTAAACGGGACGGGACTGACCTTAGGAATATTCTGTTCCTGGACCTGAGAAACGGATACATAAATAGAGCGTGAGAGCGACCACGGTTGATCAATGCAAGCAATTTGATGGAAAGATATAAGATTTATACTTTTAAGATACTGGTCGTTAAAAGGCACAACTCTTCGACAAGTGAAAAAGTGCATAACACCTGCTGTGCCATGTGACAAAGTAAATATCACATGAACGATAACACAAGGAAAAAGAAACACCATCCTTCAGAAGCACGAGGATAGAACATTCTTGAGTACCCTCTATAGATCAACGTACAACATTTCATCCGTTTTGCAAACACTCAACGAAAATAAGTGATTTCAAACATTTGACAGCATTTCCAAGCAGGAAGATCAAAATAATACTCCAGCTTTAAAAGCTGATAAGACACCAATACTATGTTGCTGCGGCTTTAGTTCACGTTTTTGTGCATTTGTGTTTCACCAGCGGCTGTCTCCACCACATGGATCACAAGATACCCCTCCGAAAGACAGAGTAGTATGTCTACTCAAGTCCAACATTGTGGACCGTCCACACTGAATGATGTTTGAAAGTAGCAAATATTCATAAATATTTTATTCATTATCATAACATTTTGTACCCTTTTGTACATATTTCAAAACGACCATGAAGCCTCCAAAGTATTGGATCATCCTATATATACTCTCAATAAATCTTTATAATCTATTTTTTTAATACAACAAAGTAAAGATCATTTCATCAGGAACTTTAAACTGTGGTAAACATGGCAAGAATACACACACCACACTGGATGCAAGTTAAAGAAAACTCATTAGTCCAACTCTTTGTTACCTGAATTGGTCCATCTCTGGGATCTCCAACAAATATTAAACCAATAGCAGAGCTCAGCTATGTTGACAGGATATCTACATTATGACACTAGATTTACAACTGTGACACCCACGACAGTATTCAACTTTTCACATTCATAACTTCTCAATAAGATTTTGTTTTGAAAGTTCAACTTATGAGACAATTTTGTTTATATCTCAAATGAGTGAAAGAATATGAATCATTGACATTTAATTTACCTTCTTGTCCAATTTCAGCCACGCTGTGTATCCCTTGTTGTCCACATATTGCAGTCCGAAGTACCAGGTCTCCCTCAGTCCAATGGTGCGACAAACCAGTTCAAACAACTGGTGACCATGTGCCTTCCACTGCAAAGATAATTAATTACTGCAGTAAATTAGTTTAAATTTAGAGATTATTGAAGATTTTGAATCGCAAGTTCAACCGTCACCCTCCCTCAAAGAGTTTTTGTTGTATTGCTTCTTTATCCAAATATGGTATATATTATTATTATTATTATTATGGTTCCTTATATAGCGCAAATACTATAACATATATTCATATGCGCTTTACATGATGAGAGTAAAACAATAATAAGTAGAATTAAAAAACAAAACAAATCAAGTTAAATTAAATTAAGTTAATAAAAATAGTGGATAAAAGAATATAATAAAACAAATTCTTCCTCCCAAACTGTTAAGTATTAAGTACACAGTGTGATTGTTTCTGAGTCACTCACATGGTAGTGATTTTGGGTATTGTGATATATACAGTTAGCACTTAACACACAAGTTACATAAGTCAAGGGGTGGGTCCAGGCAGGCAATTCTGAAATGCTTTTGGCTCTGAATATAAGCTGCAAACATAATTTTGCTCAACACAAGGTACATAAAATGGAAGAGTTTAGTGTGTGTAGTGAGGCAAACCTAACACGATAGATTTTGTTAATTCGATAGTACGCCCTCACTATTTTAGGAGTTCTTCCGGTGTACCCCTATGAGTCATGCATAACCCTGCTTTTGTTTTAGGATTTCGAAGAAATGGAATTCATGACCCTGTGGCTCCGCGAGATATAGAGGTTTATTTAACATCCTCTTGTCTTTGTTCTATATCATTCTGGAAATTACGCATTTTTCCTTGGAACTTACACTCGCCGCTTATTTTTTCTTTACTGGAAAGTCTTAACCATCATTACTTTCTTTCATCATTTATATATTTCGTTATAATTATATATTTTGTGCCGGATCCCTTTTTATGTTTGGACTTTGAAAGATCTGTTGTGAATAGTCAAGAGGCAGTCAAAACTGTAATTGGTGAGTTGCAGTTTAATTATTACTAAGTATTATTATGTTTTATCACATAATACCTATGACTCATCTCACTAAATGTGCTTCAACCGAAGGCATTCCTTACTTTGTGCCGATGTTTTCGTCTTCACTGCTATTTCTGTAGTAATTTCGGTATCTACAGATCTACACATTTCTCCTGGACTCCCTCTTCCAAGAAATCCTAAAGCCACCACTGACATATTGCAACAAATTAACATACGCCTCCTAGGATTTCAGAAACAAAGGTATCACAAAAAATTGTTAACTTCATCAGTACACCATGCACAATAAAAATAAAAAATATGAAAAGAAGTGACGAATCAGGTTTACCTAGAGTGAGTAGGAAAAAAGTATTCCAAACATATACTTACATCCATGCTGAACTCAAGTTCAGCATCCATGGTGGAAACACGTACAGTAAAGTTCCTTGGTTTCCTACGTAGCATTGACATTTTTCACTACTTCAGAATCCTCAGGAATGAAAATTAATCTTGGATTTAATTGAGTTCTCAATGTTGATCAATCTCCACAATATGGGAAGGTTTTCTTCTCTTTTCAGAGCAAAAGCAGTGTAATTTAATTCACTAAAGCCTTCTCCATTACCCAGCTTCAGGGATTTTGCTATTTGGGGTTTGGTTGTAAAGTTAGTGACTCACTTAAAACAGACAAGGCAATACAGTACCCAACTGAATAATCACAAGTTGTTGTAGCCTTCAGTTGTGACTTAGTCTCACAGTCACAATCTCCAGGAATTGATTGTGTTACTCAAGTGTATATCCTGTACAAGAACTATTCTTCACTTGTTACTCTCGCTACATGCAAAAGTCTGCCAATAGGTCTAGCTGAGCTAGCCTAGGCTACTGTGCCTTACACTACAGTTACTGTTTTCGTTTGAAACCTGTATCTGGTCTAAATAACAATGCTATAGGCATACTACATCCGACTTAGAACTACACTACAAAGAACACCAAGGATAGCTTAGCCTAAATCGTAAAGTTTTCCTAATGTGTTATTGTTAACTATTAAGCTAACTATAAAATGTTAATGATGGATTCGTAATTAGCACTAGTTCCGACTTCAGATTGTGCAAATGGGCAGTAGGCCTAGACGAGATCCAACCATTTGTTCTTCAAAAGCGAGTCACCATTTGTATGATGATGACCTCTGATCGTGATTTTGTAGAAAGAATCTTGAAGGAATGTAGTGCCACTATGCCATAGTTAGAATATTTGTGCTGGTTAGGCTAACCTGGCAATAATAACATACTACGTTCCACTGAATTGTATAGCGATCTCTCACGCCGGGCTGTGAAACCTCAAATCAGCAAGTAGTCCAATAGTAAACATTCATGACATCATTACTCTGGAATGTAAAATAAACTGGTGTTTCGTTGTTATCCTAACGAGATACAAATACAAAAATATATTTATCTCGTATCAAGCTTTGCTCAAAAACAATTTTAACAATATTTTCAATTGTATAAAATAATTCGGGTTTTTAAAAGTAACTCCGATATTTTTAAAAGTATTTTTAGCAGTAAATTGTAGGTGTTACCACTCGGTGGATATATTGCTTCTGACTTCTTATTCCCGCTCACCATTTTGGATATCAGTCGAAGGTGGCGGGAGTTTCGCATCAAACCTAAAACGTTGTTACAAAGAAAGGCTGCACGATATTTCCTCTATCCAGAATTCATTAAGCATCTCAACCCTCGTTTCTGGCAAAGAAATGGCAGCACAGTTATCAGCGGGTGCCATTGCGGTAAATTTCTTCATGATATAATATTAAAATATGACAATTCAACGGTGCTAACCTTGGCGACTTCTAAATTTATCCAAGGCCTAAGTTGGTCTTTGTTAAAGTTCAACCTAACGTTAGGCTAGGTTACACTTACAGAGATATGTATTGTTACGCTTAGTCCCATTTGAAGTTGAAGGACATGCAAAAGCATATACCAAGCCAAGGCCTCTCACTGTTTATGCATTGCAGGAATGACTAGTGCATGTGAGAAATATCCTTCTTTCGGTCTTTGCCTAGGCAGTTAGTGCATGTTTTTTTTTTTTTTTGAATGTGTAGGCCTGCTGCATTTCAGAAAGCATCACATGGGATTGGCACAGACAATAGATGCATCGAGGCACAAGTGGCACATGTGAAACTACTTTATAAAGTTTGCAGAATGATTGATACACCTAGAAAGTAGTATATGTGTAAAGTTCTGGGTTATATGAGTTGTTTGAGGCAATAAAGTAACATGACAAAATGTGTATTCTTAACTTATATTCTTATCGTCCATGCTGGCTGATATACACAAAAACTATTTAACAAGATGTCTCTTAGACATGACTAACATAAACTACATCATACCATGATGACTGGTTGACAGACAGGGTGAGAGAGAACGAGCTTGTAGCGTGCATTGGGTTTTATTACATAACTGCAGCTGCATAACTTACAAGTTTGCACACCGCCAGAACTTCTACATAAACATGTATCATGAATATTCAATATCTTACAATAGGCGAAATAACATTTTGATTGTGAGCAGTCAAGGCTATGAATGCTTACATGATTAGCCTGGGCCTACAGTGTGGGGAGACTTAATACATTTTCTTTCTCGTGAAACAAATGACACTCTTCTGAAGCAAGTTTACGATGTGATATTACAGACTATAATAACATATTTTTCTATTTACTTAAACAGGCTATCATGGAAGGTGACAAGCGTGACAAACCAACCTTCCAGATTGTGGTAACTATCAGCCATATCATGGATTCAAAATGAAATAGGCTATTGAGATGACTTATGTTCAAGCTCTTGCCAAACATATTTTTTTTAACAAACTTCTTTTGAAGCAGCAATCCGACTTTGGATAACAGTTTTTTTCAAGGAAAAGCTTAATTGTGCACCAAAACAAATTGCACAAATGCTTTGCATGCTGTAAAGTATTGGCCACCTGTCAAGTCAAACTTCCAACTTAGGTCCAAATTTGGATGACCACGTCCTGTAGACTGCATTAGACATGTAAATGTTGCAAAATTAGTGCAATGTGAAATGTAACATAATATTATGCAAGAAAATGTTCAAAATATTTTGTATTTATTAGAAACAAATTTTTAGCAAAAACCAACTGAATCAAGGTAGTCATAGCGGTCAGATTTGATCAGACACAGTTTAAGTCAAAATTGCAGCATTGAATAGACTTGAACTAATGTAGCAATGGTCCTCTCTTCCAACACTTTCTTTTTTTTTTACAATACTCTAGGCTTGTAAGAAGATGGTAGCTGCCAATCCCAGTAAACCAGGTGACCGTTACAGACTTCTGTTGTCAGATGGCAACCACAACTGTTCAGGTGAGACTATGATTACTGTATAGTAACTGCTCCATCTGAAGTTTGTTAAACTAGGCCTATCTCATGAGACTGACAGTAAATAAATTTGAACAAATTATGTATGGAGACTTAGTGGTAAAATACATGGACTTTGAAGCTTAAAAAGACGCAAAACAACCATCATGATATGGTCTGTAAGATATAGAAAACTGTCATGAACGATTTGTCACCCCATGTGTGTTTAGGCCGACGATGTTCTTGGGAGTAAATGCATGTTACTGGAGCGAAAACACTCATATCAGAGTTTATGTCTGGAGCATGTCAGAGATATACGACGTCATAGCACCACATGCTCTTCAATTATGTGTGTTTTTCTTTATATGATACAATATTTATTTTCTGTAAATGCTGAATCTAAAATATTGAACGTCTTTACAGGTCATAATGATGTCATTTTGGTTTGAGTGTCAACACTGTTCACGTTCTACCTTGAAAATATTAATTGGAAAAAGATAAAGTAAACAGTTTCAGATCCAAGAGGCACTATGACATCAGAGATTGAAAAATGAAAACTCACAGACACGACATTTAAACTACGATATCTCCCAAACTTGAAATATTCTTCCGCTGTTTGGAGGGATTTATTCTCTGTCATATACTGTAAGCCATAAGATGATAGTTGCATTGATTCCCCTTTTAAGATCGTTAAGAATGTTGCATCGAAACTTTACAGGAATATTAATGTAATGTTATAACACACAAGATCTTGATTTCTCAGTCTCCAAGAGTTTACCCGTCCTACGTTTTTCCATTTCTCTTTGTTCCAGTAATGCTTGCCACCCAGTTGAACACCAAAGTCACATCAAACTATTTCCACCCAAAAGCTGTGATTCAAGTTATCAATTACACTTGTACATCCATCGCCCCTACCAAGTAAGTCATGGATTTATTTATGTCTCTTTGTACCATAAACAGCAACATTTGGAGCTCTCATGGTTTAGTCTTCAACTCATTTTATTATGTAACCCTTAATACATGTCTGTATCTTCTGTGGGTCTTTTGTTTTTGGCTTTTGTTTTTAATTAATCAGACAAGCACAGACCGAAGGAAGTTTAAAGACAAAAGTCCCATGTATAAATTCAATATTTTGTCTCTGTCAGTGGTGAAGTTCATCCATTTTTAAGTTTTTTTGGAGGAGGTGGGAAGAAAGATTGAGAGAGCTGAACATGTTACAAAACATCACATCATGTGACCTTTTTCAGGAAGGTGATCGTTATTCTAGATGCGAAGGTCGTTGCTAGTGCCGACTCAGTTAACAATGAAATCATCGGTAATCCCAAACTTTACCAAGGTTCGTCAACATCCAATCAACCAACCCCACAAGGTAAGCCACGTCTTCTTTCCTAGTAGCAGTAATGACAGTTACTTTGTTGTGATATTATTTCCTTAAGTACTTGTAGATGGTAATGAGTTTTGAAAAGTAATGAGGTTCTGATGACCGTCAGGTACAGTGGAAAGCCCTTAGCTTAAGGTCAATAAATAATGGATCTGTGATGAGCATGATGTAAAATTCTGTCCTCTTTGTTTACAAATAGAAATGTTTTATTGACACTTAAACTAAGAAATTCCGTTAGTTAACTTAGGAACAATTTTGGATTCCTGAATCATACCGGTTTGGCCTAAGCAATGCAAGTCCAAGGAACTCCACCCAGCCAAGAAGCCTGTAACTTGGGGCAGACTTGTTTTAACCACTGGCAGAAGTGGATTACGTTAGTATCATCCCCCCCCCCCCCATACATTCATTCAAACATTCATACAAAATGGAATGTAACACAGAAGGGTGCTCATTTTAAGCAGGGCTATCTAAAGGTGAAAGTTCCCACAAGATCGTTTTTTTTTTAACACTAAGCGATACAGTTCAAAGCATTAAACCATTTTTAAATACTCCAATTATGTAAGATATTGATTGGTCAGAAATTCTTTAGCATTTAAATTAAACCTTTGTCAACTACTCCCACTTTGTGAAGTGATTGCTGCATCAGTCTTCTGTCATAACTAGATCAGGTGAGAGCATATTAAGTTTGATCTCTTCTTCATTGCCTTCCATTGCTTTTAAGGTAACCGGCCCGTGCCAAACAACAAAATGGCTAGTCCATCTGGCAAGCAGGGATTTCAAAGTAAGGCTGTTTTCATTATAAATCATGACTGTCTTCTTAAGAGAAACTGTATTTTGACAAAAGTGTTACCAGTGTTGGTATTGAATCTGTCTGATACCACAAAGGGTGGCTTGTTTGTTTTCAGTCTGAACATGAAGTGGTTATGTAGAATGGCCCACCTCATACACATGGATGTACGCACACACCGGTCAATATCCTCTGTCCGATTTAAAGTGATGCTGTAGCCACGAAGAGGCAGCAATGGGCTCTTTAGTCCTTGAGACACCATCTGACCCCATCTCTAGACGTGCCCTTCATCAACAGAGGGTGCTGTCATATCGATCCTTTCTAGTTCCACAAAACTTGACCAGCTGCAGTCTCTGGAATCAGTGAGAATTCCTTGGAGGATTCTCTGACAGACACTGCTGTTCAATGTACCTGCTGCACATTCCCTAATTCACACATAGTGTGACATATTCGAACTAACATACGGTTTATAACACTCATAGCAAGCACAATGTGGCAATGAAATGTCGTCCATCCTTGATTCGGCATCTTTACACACGTCTGGTCGTAAACCAATCAGAAAGCTTATTCAAGGTATTTTTAGTCCGCTTAACTGAGTTTAAGTTTTGAGCATCAGTAAACTTGGATCCATGTCTCCTTAATGGAATACACTGGACTTATACCTTTACGTGATCCTCCTCGTAATTGTTGAAGACATAGATCCACAACTAGTACATGGACTGAGATATGTTGCAGCGCTATACAAAATATTTCGAGACCTGTAATTGTGATAGATAACACCCATTAGTACCCGTATCTACGGCACCGTTAGGACCGATATGACAGCGGCCTCTGCGTAAACGCCGAACCACCCCGTTAATGAAATCGGTTAACAACCGAGCGAATCCGGTGCGCAAACAAGTTGAGAAATAAGTGTTCAAGAAGACTTGATCAACAAGATGTGAAATTTAAAAGCTGATGGCAGGCAAGAAAATTCTGACAAATTATTCATCAATCAATCACTGGAGAGATTAGTCGAGAAGTTTGCAGAAACTTGCAGACGGAGAAGAAGTATTTTTTCAGCCTTAAAACTAATCATATGTTTGTTGGAGTAGAAGACAAAACAAAATATGTGGTCAGCTGCACGAAAAAGGTAGAAGAAATTTTTGCACAAATTATGTTTGACTGCATGTTTGGAATTTAGATGGCTGTAGGTAGATGTTCAGAAGAGGTGCAGAGATTGGAATACAGGTGATAGATATTTTTAGTATGGGCCATCAGTTATTTGTAAACATAGAGGGCAGAATCACTAGAACATAATGCAATTTATCATCATAGCTCTGATTAGAAACAAAGAATCAAGATAATTGTTAACTGTTTTATTTGGTGAAGGATGGTGACAAGTTTTGCCGGCTGAAGGTCAAGCTGCTTTTTGAGAGTTGTAAGTGAAAAGACAAAGTTTTATCAGTTATATAATATTTACATAATAGATAGGTCAGGCCATGTATTTAACTAGATATAATTAGACTGTCAGATCAAGATATCCATATTTAATGTTCTTCAAGGATAAATACATGATCAGTATCCCTTCCCATCACCCAAGCTTTGGCCAAACTCCAATAACCAAATTCCAAAGAGTTGTTGTGTGGTTCAGAGGGTGTCCGAGTATATGCTCTTGCATTGTCTGAGATCAAGACAAGTGGAATGCCTAGTCCATTACTGACAGCTATACGAAGAACTTAATGAAGATGAAGGAATCAAAAGCCAACAATTTCCACTCTAAATTCAAGTCTTTTCTTTTTCACTTGACAGTGCAGGACGGAAATTCTCCTGAGCTTTCTTGGAAGAATGTTGTCAGTGGTCTAGAAGCCATGGACAGTTCAGATGGGTTAGGCCTACCTCAGGTAGGTTTAGCTTGTTGTATTTGACGTGTTGTACTTTTCTCACCAGATTAATTTGAAATGAAAAAAAAACAAAATCTTTTCATTAGGTTGTTGTACTCAATATCACAACTGATGAATGATAATGTTCTGGTGAAGGGTGTTACTTTGCCAGACAGATGTAGAGACTAATCCTAGACATACCAAATTTTCAGGAAGACCCTGCCATCTTTAGAGGTACAAGGGGTTGTCTTCGTCTTCGTCCTGGAAGGTGCTAGTTTTGTCGACATGCCACATGCGCAGCTTGTTGCAAGGCTGCACTGCTGCCAGTTGGATCAAGGAGGCTTAAAGCAATTTATGTTCCAGATTCCCCACCCCCTCCCCTTCCCCCTAGCTAACAACATTATTGTCACCAACTGTTGAGCCTCTCTAGCCGCTAAGTGCACCTTTTCGGATGAAAATTAGCAGGTGTCAGATAGCATTGCTCAAATAAACTGAAGAGAATCGGGTGGGAAGTGAATTATGGTTATGAACCACACACAATATTTATACCATGTGTAGTTTGTGTACAGAGCCTACTTCTGGTAGGATATCTTAACAGATGCTCAAATCAATCATGTGACAGCTCATAAAGCTTTAATATCTATCTCTGTTGTTCACAAGTTCTGAAAGCTTCTCTTAAAAACAACATTGATAGTTGTTCATTAGAACTTGATGGTGGATGGTTGGACCCTTTATATCCCCTTCTGCCTCCCCCTTCACCCCAGTCCCTTCAACCCATTCCCTCCGCCCCACTCCCTTCAACCCACTCCCTTCAACCCACTCCCTTCAACCCACTCCCTTCAACCCACTCCCTTTACCCTACTCCATTCGGATCTTTTATGTTATTATTTTTATCTATGTCACCCTTCTCTGACTTATGCTGTATAATAACCACCACCAGTAGATGTTTGGTTAATTGGGTTTTGTTCTTCCTACCCAAGATGGTGAATGCTTTCTTTTCTTCCCTCCGTAGATAAAACCTACTCAATGCTGCCAATACTGTTCATCTCAGACCACAGAATTACTATTGAAAGTAGAGTTAAGAAGATTACAGATCGAGAGGGAGAGACTAGAGGTAAACACTAACAATCTAACAGCCAGTCACTGGTTTTCATGTGACCAAATAAAGTACGGTAGTCTTAGCATCATTTTTGGGGGAAAAAAATGTCACTAGTTTAGGTATCTCTCCCTAAATATTGCAGACATGTTGGGTGGGTGGCAATCCTTATAACAGTGTCGTCAGCTCAGTGGGGAATTATTTAATAAATTTGGACAAGATTTTGATGGAAGAAGAGTTCATGAATGAAACCCATGTCAATTTGATTGGATAGGCTTTAGATAACTTGCCAGATGTTAGGTTTCCTAGCTTTCAATAACTGTTACCCGTGTTCATATGTGGATTTGCCTTCACATCTTGTTCAAAATTTGGAAAGTATTTCCAAATCTTTGGTCAACAGGTTTTGAAAGATCATTCTTTCTGGATGAAAACGTAAAGTTTGGATGTGGGATCGTATTGCCATCTTTTTCTTTTACGAAAAATGTGAATTTCTTTTGTTTCTCCTTACAGATAGAAAAAGAACGGCTAGCTGAAGAGAAAGCCAGACGCAAGGTGGAAACGATCAGATTAGACCTAGTAGCTCAGGAAATTAGCGACAGGCATCGTTGCAATAGTTCAGAAATAATGTAGTCATGTGGAAATTACAAGAGTTACAGTCTTGACTGCTTAACTTTATGTAAAGGAATGTTATCAAAGTATGTCTTTTAAATCATTAATAATACAGAAAGAACATGGAGCATATTTGATCGAGTTCACAGCATCATGGTTTTGTCAGTTGCTGAGATATATTACACATTATTAACTTTATTTGAATGAGTACAATAACAACTGCTTTGGAATTATCTCGAAATTTAAATGATTATGTAACCGTGGATAATAATCAGGATAATAATTTGGATAATAATTCAGGAGGGCATTTTCATGAGAAATTGATGCATGGAATGGCCGAAGTGTTTCGCAATCAACAGAATATGATTTTGTTTGTTTATTTGTGGGAAATGACTACACACAAAACAACTACCATTTCTCATCCCTGCCAGTCTAAATAGCTTGCTGCATCTGTGATGTTTATATTGTGTATCATCACTTTACAACCTGTGATATTTGTACCTGAAGTATGTATTGTATGTATTTTAGATCCTCCCGCAAGCAGGAACTTGCGAAGAAGCCTCATAGGCTTATCAAAGCCGCAAGCTGACCGAAGTCAGTCTCTTACATTCATATTTAACGTCCATGATTATGAATTGTCAACAACTCTGTAACTGGACGACATACATTAATCTTGGAGTGAGTCGAACCGGAGACCTTATGATTGGAAGGCACCGGCGTTAACCACTGAGCTAACATTCCTTGAAGTGGACTCTTACCTTCCAGATATTTGAGGTTAGGGTCAATCTTATGTATAATGTACAAGATAGTCTTCTGGAAGGAGTCATACATCCAGAATGTGACCTTTGACTATTGGATTTCCTGTATATTTCTCTTCGGTGTTTTGAGATTACCAACATTGAATAGAATAACAGAGTGTGTATTATCTAAGACTTGACTGCTGGTAGACACGGAATAATTTATCTTATGTAGAAAATAAAGAGTTGTTCTGGAAATTAACCAAAATAACTACACAAGTGCAAAGAAAGTATCAATGTGTACACATAACCTTAGGATTGTGTCATTTATGATAAATATTCATTTATTTCATTTATTAATTGTATAAATTCAATTGCTCTACAAAATGTCAGAAAGAAATGAGTGGTTTGAAAATGTTGTCATTTTGAGTTAGTTTAGCAAAAAAAAATGATTTTTGCCATTTACATGATGTTGCCAGAGTGAAATATTCACATCAATATGAGTGTTTAAGTAATGATACAACTTAGGCTATTTACAGCATTAGAATCAACATGAGTGTCAAAATAGGAGAATGAATCTGAAACCTCCAAAGAATGATCTGGGTGTCAATTTAATTCTAACGGATGAAAGAGAAATGCATTTCTACCACCTTGATGATATTCTTGTTTAATTCTTGCTCGCTGTCTTTTGATATAGCAACATCAGAAGTAGATATCTTTTTTAACAAAAATGCACTTTGAACAGGTATGTGTGGTGCCGTAGACTCATCACAGAACTGATCTTCTGTTTGCCTGCAAGTATTTGTAACTTCAAAAAATACCCAATCCAAGTTCAAAACAAAAAGTGTGAATGATACAGCAAATCCTCACATTGTGTATCTAACACCCTCGCACATGTTTGGTGCAAGTTTATGTCAACACAAACAATCCTGTGTACAGAATGTAGGAATTCTTAGGCAAATTTCACAAGGGTTATTAGAAGATGTTACTCTATCTCCAGTCGAATATAAAGTACTCATTGACTACAGGGAAATAATTTCTCATTAAATACTGATAATATACCAAATATTTTATACTTATTTGCATTTTTGTAGCATTTTTCTCCCATTTTGCATAGTTATTTTTTGATGCGATTCCAGATAAATTATTCCCAGGACTACCTTACTTTTCATGAATATTAATATTTTTTTTATATTTTTATTTTTTTAATACATGGGGGAGGGGAGGGGAGGGGGTAGATGATAACAAAGTGTGTGCTACTATTGGAATTTAAATGAGGCTGATCACTTGTAGAAACAACTTTCAACACTCTTTCATCTAGTACAACCATTATACTTCCAAGCTAACTTATTTTTATATAATTGCATAAACTTTTGTATATTTTGTTCTTAAACTATGTAGACAACCTAATTGTATTACATCAACAGTTTTTACGTTGAAAAGCGTCAAAATATTGTAAGTATTATTGAGTCTTTTGTTACAAATGGCTGGTTTTTAGTACTCCTTAACCAAGTTTTTTAAATATTGGACATTATTTTCTTTTCTATCATTGTATGAATTAAAGTAAATTGATTGCATACAATTCACACGGCAAGCAATATTTGACATATTCTTGTTTCCTTGTTGATGAATTAATTTTTGAATAAAGCATTTATTTTTTTTTACCTTGACTGAATTGCACAATTTGTACTTGATTTAATGGCAATCACTAAATAAAACTTATGTACGAATTATCCCAATTCCTGAGAAATTGTGTTTGAGTTGTCATTATGATATTAAAAATCTTGTTTACTGGTATGTATAAAAGTCATCTTTGGTTTCCATACCAACTTGACCATTTTGTAATATGAGAAAATGTTCATCTTAGTTCTACAGTTATAATAAAAACTCTTTGAAAAGCTTGTAAAGATATTACATTCACATCAACTCAGTCTTTTGGAATTCATAAGCTTTTCTTAATATGTAATATCTGAATATGTAATATGTGTGTAATTATTGATCAGCAACTATTATGGTTATTATCTCAGCAGTTTATTGCAAACACTTTGTATTGCTGAGGTTAAATAAATTATACCTCAGCAAATGTGTCAGTTTTTCATCATTTGGGAAGTCTGGGAGTTTAAAATGTTTGTTTGTGATTGCAAAATTCAAAGCAAACATCCCTTTAAGCTATTGCCCTTGGAAGTTTTTGTTTCATTGCTAATGGTCAATCTGATTTCTCAAGTTACCTAGGATACAATGAGCTTACACTTAAGCTGTTTTTTACTTCAACCTTAGTAGTTTCCAAGTTAGCACTAAGTTACATTAATCCTGTAAATTGCTACTAAATGAAATTCAATTTACCTCGAACCCCCACCACCATAATTGGTGATTCTTTTGCCTAGATTAATTGTGCACACTTGGTTGTAACCTTAAATTTTCATAATTCGTCTTCATCTTGTTTCCTAGGTAACATTCAGTCACCAGTGCCATCTTCCAAGGGATCCTTTGGAGGTAACTTCAGTCGTGTTGGAACCGGTCTCAACAATAACATGGGCAGCCCACCCAAGAGTCAGCCCATATCTAGTTTGACGCCATACCAAAACAGGTATTTAAAATAATGCTTACATGTTTAGAATGTCATTTGCAAAAAGTCACCCTTAGTACACATTACATTTTCCCTGCCCTCCATTTAGAGTTTTATCCATTGGCCTACATATTTTGGCAGGAGTGACCAATGGTCAGCAAGCCACATCCATGGTCAGCTGGTTTCCACCTGTTGGCATGTTTGTGGCCCCTTTCGAGCCTAGCCTCTCTTGTGGTGAGAAATTAAACGGCATTGATTTGACAAATGCATGCATATCGTATTTCAAGTATATTAAGCCATCTGATAGAGATAATCCAATGTAAAGCGGATTGGTGTCCTATCATTGGTCAAGATATAATGCTGTAAACCTTGATTTGATTGAGATTATCAAAATTACCTCTCCTTAGGAGTTATTTTATGATGTTATGTGTACATCTCGACTATTCGTAATAGTCACAGAATGGTCCCATCACCCCCATGCCCCTCCCCTCTATATCTTCTCTTTATGATATGTATAAATTTGACGGAAAGTAAAGATGTTTGAAGGAAAAGTTTATCGTCAGAAATCAACCTCTCTTTACCACAGAACATGTGTTGTATCCCATCATGCATCTGTCAAAGGGAGAGGAATAATAATGAAACCTTTCTCTTACCACAGTCAAGGCTGCATCATGTTTTGGATTGTTAGTATGCAAAGGTACATTTATTTTGCTGACAGTTTTGCGATAGGAAACTATTGGAATCAATTATGAGAAGCCTAAATGATCGAGGCCAAATGTCCAGCTATCTGGTTTTGTGCGCATTACCACTCAACTTGAATTTGTTTATTCCGTTTTCTCCATCAGGTGGACGATAAAGGTACGAGTTACAAATAAATCGGACATACGGACTTGGAGTAACTCGAGAGGAGAAGGGAAACTCTTCTCGATGGACTTAGTTGATCAGTCGGGTGAAATTAGAGCTACGGCTTTTAAGGATCAAGTCGACAAGTTTTACGATGTGGTGGAGAAAGGCAAGGTCAGAAAATTCGTCATTGATTGCAAGCTTACCTAATTACAAAAACCGTTTTTTGTGTGTTTGGTTTCTTTAAGACCTCATATCGGGTTTATAAGTTAAAACACATTTCCCAAATATTTTTCATCTCATGTTACCGCATACATTTCTTGCCTATTTGTTACATATATGCCTTGATGCATAAAAGTTCTTTAATGAAAGTAAATGTAAATTTCTTTTCATGATCAACGTGAATAATTATGCAAATATTTATCCTTGTTTTTGTTTTTTACAGGTGTACTTCTTATCCAAGGGTACCTTGAAGCCAGCTAACAAACAATACACCTCTATTCAGAATGATTATGAACTCACCTTTAATTCCGAAACAACGGTAATGCATCATTTTTGAGTTCCCCCCCAACCCCCTAACAGTTGATATCCACTAAGATCTCTTAAAGCAGGAATCAAAGTTTTCCATGCTTCCAATACATGTTTCATCACTCCCCAATAGTCACAACTGGCTTAAAATTTTCTGCTCCAATTAATCAAGAATTTGATAGAATTAATGACTCTTCAACTTCATTCACACCCTTTCAATAATTGGAACTGAATGTGGTATTTTCTGCCCAAAACGGTCATAGTGTTTTTAAGTTTCAGTTGCATGTGTTAGCATCCAGTATCTCTAGGTTGAGTTCAATTTTCATTAAAATTATCTCTTTTTAAATCATTGGAATTTTGCCACAAGGGTGTCTCTAAATGGACTTTTGACATTTTATCCTAAAGAAATTGTAAGTTGAATTGCATTTCAGTATATAGTAAGATCTCAATTGTCAGGTGAATTGAGTTCAACTCTACATTGTACTGATCTTGTGTTTTACATTTTTCCACTTTGGCCGTTAAATTTTATTCACTTTTTTTTTTTTCGGGGGGAGTGCATTTTTCTGTAAGCAAATGTTCAAGTTTTGTAGTGTATGTAAGGCATGAAGAATTAATCAGTGTCATTTCATTCTCCTTGAAGTCAGTACAATCTAAACGTTGGTTAAATCGGCCTCCACCCCTACCTCTATATTTTCCTGTTTTTATTTCGTCTAGATGATGCCTTGCGAAGAGGAAGACTCGACCATTCCCAATGTACAGTTTGATTTCAGATCAATTACCCAATTACAAGATACTAACCCTGACACTATGGTCGGTGAGTTTATGTCCGCGTACAACGATCTAAGTCACTTCCACCCCCTCCCCCCACTCCCCCCCCCCTTCCCCATTGACTGATAGTTGAAATTTCTGATGAATGGAAGGATGGGCAAATTATGTTTCTTCCATGTCGCATACTCCTAGGAAGTTATATGATGCTGTCACATTGCACCATACTTGCAGTTTCATCTTATGTGGTAAAAAAAAAGCATACTTTCTTTTAAATGTTGGCTGTCATTCAGTCATGTTTTTGAAAACTGTCTGTGTGATATCTACATCTCTAGCGATGGGAAAACATCTTGAATTATTGACATGTCTATCATTTTGATGATAAAATTAATCTTTATTCGCTTGTTTTCACCAGATGTGATTGGTGTTGCTAAGACGGCAGGGGAAGTTCAAAAAGTCACAATCAAATCCAGCAGCAGAGAGGTCTCTAAACGAGACGTTAGTCTGGTCGACGACTCTGGAAAGGTGGTCAACATGACCCTGTGGGGAAAGGAGGTACGTCTGTTCCTCTGTGATCTGCCCCTTTATAATATATAGATACTGATTAAAACTGTTAACTATTGCATGTAAGAGAACATCCTACAACCCTTCCCTTCATCTACCCCAATTAGGATTCTAGTAACTGTACTAGAATAATAGTACAAGGTACAATTCTACAGGGATTCTAGTAACATTACTATATAGGATACCTACTATGCCACTCTACCCCTACCAGGATTCTAGTAACTGTACTAGAATAATAGTACAGGTACAATTCTACAGGGATTCTAGTAACAGTACTATATAGGCTACCTACTAACTGGTTGCAAGATATTTTTGTGATACTGACTTTCAGATTGTCATCATTATGCAAGCTGCACCACTTGTGTAATCAATAAACACTACAAATTATAGGATAGTTAAAAAATAACATACAATTGTGTTGAAGAGAGGTAGGCTTGTTGGAAAATGTTTCCAACGGCTGGCAGCTCTGAGAGCTTCCAATGACATTTGAATGGTCACTCACCTGTGTTTATGTATTCAAATCCTTGATGTTTGTGTGGTGGTTATATCTTCCATATACAATCAAATCTCATTTTAATGAATCGTAACACTGTGTGTCTATAATGCTTGTGTCTTGCTGGAAGTTGATTAAATTGTTAGCAAAACACATTCAGGAAAAAATTTGCTAGATGGTTGATGCTAAGGGAAAAGTTCCTGCTGCACACCTCGGGGTATCGTTAGTAAGAACGAGTCATTTCATGTTGCCAACTGCAAATATGTTTGCATACAAGTGCAAATGATGTAAACATACTTAGCATTTGTACATACCATGCACATTACCTAGACAACTGATGGAGATGGTTTGCTCTCAAATTAATCCATTTTTACTTGCATGAATTTCAAGTTGTTAACCAACATTCATCGTGATATATTAGTGATGTGGTCAACCTTGTAACTAAGAAAACTATCTTAAGGTGAGATTCTTTGTCAAATACTCAAATGTATTGATTTTTTAGGCTGAAGGCTTTGATGCGTCCGTCCATCCGGTAGTGGCGGTCAAAGGGGCGAGACTGTCCAGTTTTGGAGGCCGGTCACTCTCGGTCCTAATGTCCAGTATTTTTCAGATCAACCCAGACATTCCCAGGGCACATGCACTGAAGGGCTGGTAAGTTGTCACATGTGGAATTGAGATTGATTTTACAAATGGCAGAAAACAGCCAATTGGGACAATTTTCCAATGCTACTACCACTCTATACTCCACTCTCTTGTCATGCATCAAAGCAGTTGTACTGCGAGTATGAACAGTTCCTAACCTCTAGCTGTTAGAAACAGGATATTTATACTGCACATACTGTCAGTACGAGTGCTTTGTAGCACGATATGAAAGTTCAGTTCAAGCTAAACTAGGTGGTTAAAATTGTTATGGATTTACAGGGAAATAATGTAGCATTTGAATCTTGCTCGCTCAATGTGTAATAATTCCTCATTGCTGCTATTCTGAAGATGTGTGTAAATGCTTCTTTTTTATTATCATTCAAGATGATTTAAAAGTTTTCAATTAGTTTTGATAAGTTGATGACAATTCTGAGAACTGTCCATTTCCTTGCTAAAACTGTAAACCAGAGATAACCCCCAACTTTTATACAAATCATGATTTTTGTCCCCAAAAAGTTTAATTTGCAAATTTTTAAATCGTAATCTTCAAGTTTCCCTTTTCATGTAGGTTAAGTAATCTAAGCTGTCGGTTAAAGAATAGCAAACGTTCTCATGTCCTCATTTGCTTGAAAGAAACCACAGAATGTGATAAAAAGAAAAAGAGAAACTATTTTACTCTTGAAATAAAATATACGTTATTTTTCGTTTATATTAATCTCAAAACACCAGTAGATCCAGATGTTGTCAGCTAAATATGTTACACCAAAGCATTTAGGATTTTCTAGAACAAGTGATCCCTGGAGATTTTTTCACCAGTCCGCAACCTCTCTTTACCACTGAGCATGCTGTAATATCCCATCATGCACCTGTAAAAGGGAGAGGAAAATTAAACGAGCCTTACTCTTACCACAGTCAAGATTTTATCGTGTTTTGATTGTTAGTTTGTAAGACACATGTCCAGCAGTGTAAATAATCTGTTAGTACCATCACTGTAGATGTTTGTAAAAAGACATTTTATTCTTCCTAGGTGCTGGGCTGCGATCCCATAGCCAGAGTTTGATGTTTAGGGGGCGAAATCATTGGCTGATGTCCATCCTAGGGAGGGGTGTTTGCTCCCCTTGGAGAAAAATTTGTTTTCAGAAGAGGGCTGAGATGAAAAATAGATAGATCCCATAGCCAGAGTTTGATGTTTAGGGGGCGAAATGATTGGCTGATGTCCATCCTAGGGAGGGGTGTTCGCTCCCATTGGAGAAAAATTTGTTAAAGATGAGCAAATGTTCTCCTGTCCTCATTTGCTCAAAAGAAACCACAGAATGTGATAAAAAGAAAAAGAGAAACTATTTTACTCTTGAAATAAAATATTGTTTTATTATGATCAGTTTGAAAGCAGTATACATATTTATGCTGGTTTTTTGGTATATGGATCAATTTTAGGAGGCTAAAATTTGAGACATCTCAATATGAATTTAATCCAGTCATATTTTCTCAAGCATTATGAAATCAA
>JAIPMN010004132.1:31115-41642 GCA_020650975.1 Apostichopus californicus | reverse complement strand
GTAAATTAATTATGTATGATGGTAGAGACTTGTGGGAATGCTCCTATTTCCTCCAGCCTTCGTTACATTAGTCAGATTATTTTAATGCATCGATCACAGGAAGGCAATATCTGGAAAAGCTCTTTTCTCTACGAAACCGATAAATGTCCCGTTTCATTCCTATCGAGGCACTGCAAGTTGTGACATGACATAAAAATGTTATTTATGTTGTTTATCTCATATGTTGTGAGGAAATCTTGTTTAACTGTTCCAGGTTTGTTACATTTGTAAGCGAGTGAACAAATTAGTTTCAGTGCACACAGAAACTGGGTGGTGGAAATCTGTCAGAAAATTGGTAAAGGCTACAGTACATGGGAACTACAGTACTGCAAGTCATTGACATAGCTGGGAAGTGGGGGACTTGGTGGGGTTAAGTGGGGGACTTGGTGGGGTTAAGTGGGGGTGGACTAGGGTGCATAAATGGGTTAGAGACATACTCAGCATAAATCTAACTTGATCATATATGTTTGTACTTGTGAGAGTCCTGGTAAGGGATAGTTAAAGATGGGTTGGGGGGGGGGGCGAGGTGACTTTGACGTGTGTAGAGGGAGGGGGACAGAGGTGAGTGTACACTTCAAGTTTCATTGTAATTCGACATAACTGTTGAATGAGTAAAAGCCATGGGTAAAGAAGGGGTGAGCAAACCTGTTTAATTTCACACCCCTGGTATATTTTAAACCACACTATTTCAGTGCACATTACCTGTCTCGACTCTACTACAAAAAAGAGGTGCAAAATTGTACAGTATTTTTGCACTAAGCCATGTTACTTCATGATTAAATTATGGCTATTGTGAAGGGCATCTTTCATGGTAGAAGTGATTATCTGTAAATTTAGGTGCTTAAAAAAAATTTCAAGTCTTAAACCAGGCTGTTGCTCATTCTGAGATTGAACATTACAAATGAATTAAATTAATATCTTAACTTCCTTTGCAATCAGAATATCCCAACACAATCGTAGCTTCTTTACTTTAAGGTAACTTTATGGTAATTGAAAAGGTTTCCCAATACTTTTTCTCACATTCCAATTTGCATTACGATGAAGCTTTCAAAAAAATCTCAGTGTTGATAGAGAATCATTGAAAGAGCAAAAAGGAAACTGAAAGGGTATATAAAATAATGAAATTTGAATAAAAAGAGTAGAAAGTAGAGAACATCCACAGGTTATTAACTACTGTGTGAAATTCAGGCCATTCTACTGTAAAAGGTAATCATGTGATCTCTGTATGTAGTATAGTACAGGTGGCCTCTTCTGATATATTAATATCTATATGTATAAAAGTAAGTTGGCCTGACGTTTCGATCCTAGCAGGATCTTCTTCAAAGGCTACCCCTTCCCTTAATCCTCTCTTTGTCCCTCCACTGTTTATCTCCTACCTCTCCTCTTCCCCTGTTGGTTTCTTTCTTTCTTCTCTCCATCCCTTGTCTACTAATCCCCTTACATCTTTGTGTTCACCATGCTCATTAACCTGTCTGTATTCTGCGCGTGTTTTTGTCCCTTCTGTTACTGTTACTTGTCATTTAGCCTCTGAAGAAGATCCTGCTAGGATCAAAACGTCAGGCCAACTTACTTTTACACATTCTCCTACACAGGCTCTCTAGTGGATAAGCAGTTTGCTAACAGTTTTATTTTATTTTGATATTAATATATGTACACAGTATAGTTCTTGTACCACCCACACAGTGTAATAGTACAGTACAGTACCTGCTAAATGCTATCATCAATACTAGTATCAAGTACTGATCCCTAAATACATATTCAATGTAATTCTAAGGCACAAGTCTATATCTTGACTGCTGTTACTGCTGTACTGTACAACTTGAAGCTATTGGGAATATAACCTTTTCATGTGCTGGGTTGGATTCATTTCATTTTGTATTTAAAGTCAAGTATAAGAAGGGAAGGCCATTGAATCTAGGCTAAGATAACAAGTTCCATATTGCAGAATTTTGGTTGAATACATTAGCATGGTGAGAGTTTAAAGGAGTGTCATCATGTAAGTTCACTAGTGGCGAGCGTGCAAATAAATGTCCATTATGTTTTCACTGGTAACAGTACTTATAGTATAGAAAAATAATAAAATACCCAAAGGCAGAGACAAATGGTTCAATGTTAATAAAGGCATAATACAGTAGGCCCACTGTTTGTACTGTCCACAACAAAATATGAAATTGAATATTCTTTCCAGAGACTTCACAGGGATCACAAAACTTCTAATATATACCTGTAGTTTTTCTTGATCACTTTCTATCATAATTTACTCCAATGTTTCAACAACGGGTAAAATTCTTACAGTTAGTGAGTACAGAAAATAGCCTTTGTAAAATAAAATTTTTTCACTTAGAGAGCCTTTCGCTGTTATATGAAGTTCATGTTGAAACCCCCTGCTGTGCATTCAGACATACTGTTGTAGCTTGAACTACAGTACAGTAACTATTCTGTAGCTGTTTTTGGTGGAGGTGTGTATAGCCACGTACTGTATGAGACTGGCTTGTGTTTATCATGGCATAGTGTTATTGTATCAAAGTAATAATAATAATAATAAATGAGACTTGTATAGCGCCAAATCAGTAAACAAAAGTCACTGCTCAAGGCGCTTTACAGAGAAAGCAGATTAATTTACAAAAGAACAAGTGAAAAGATGGGTCTTAAGTAGACTTTTGAATGTAGAAAGTTTAGAGCAAGTGGTGGTTCGGGCCATTTCTATTTTAACAGCTACTTTTGATTATACTAACAACCAGAAGTCTAGTGCACTGAAGTCATCGAAACCTCAATGCATTTTGCATTCTGGTTTGAGCACATTTTGATAGTCTGTTGTCCGATTTTTTCGGGCATGGGCGGCAGTGGCTTTGAAAAATGTAGATTTTTAATAATTTTAAAGAGCAAAAAAAGGTGCTCACTATCTCAATTGAAGCAGAGTCACAAATTGTCCGAAGACAGAAGGAGAGTGGTGACTAGTCTACAGTACTGCAGATCAGCTAGTCTACTGTAGCCATAACTTTATTGTGCTGCAAACCTTTTTGCTCCTAATGTTGATGTTATCCCTAATGGTTATGGTTTCCATCCATCTTACAGTATGTAGTCAAAAGAAGCCACCATATTGATAGGTTGGTAAGTTTGAATTTGAAATGAAAGCCCCAGTTTCAATGATTGTTTTTATTGGAAATGGCTTTTAAAATTCATAGAATTCATAAATCTTGTCAAGGCACAAAATACTTAAAATGCAGCACCAAGGTTCAGTTCAGTTATCAAGATGTGATGATCTGCTAGCATTGTATTCATTAAAGATACAGAGAAAAATGTCCCCTTGATGTATGTTAATATGGATGGTGCCATGCAATGGCTGATAGTTACATTACTAGCAAATTTCAAGTTTCCCAAAGAACAAAATGGAAGCTTGAGATTTGAGGACTCCAGGCTGTAGCTCGGCATCGTACTGACGAAGACGTGTAAAATATCTTGAATCCAATTATTAAAGAGATGTTTGTAGTCATATCTTCTTCCTAATTGTCAAGTCAGTATAAAAGGTTTCTTATTTACAGAAGGTGTCGTTTGTGTCCCACAAATTTAATGGTTAATGTTTAGTTTGCAAAATTCCAAAGTGTATGCCTAGTTTCCCGGCCAGTTTAGGTGCACTGTTATTGGTTTGTCGGGTACCTTGCATTTCCTTGAGGGATTGAGTGTGGTACCATTTGAAATGTACATCAAAGAAGTGCAATTTTTGAACATAATCAAGTGTGAAATGCCTCCATTTACTGTACAAGTTCTTGTCTTTTATTCTCACTAGTTTAATGATAGGCTGTACTCCTTTAATATCTGGGCTTTCATTGTGTAGTAGTTTACTCTGCTAGAGTTGGAAGTTCATGTTGTGGAGTCAAATTTATTACTTCAGTAATCAATAGTTATTGTGGAGGGATAGCTTTTAATAGACTGTTTGGCAACAGGATTAGTGTCGCCTCAGACCAGCTTGTCTGCACACACATTAAATATCCCATCGATATGAATTACTTGATTGGCCAGGGTAACACCAGGGACATAGATTTAGAGTTTTTGGTGCTTAGCATACTGTACTGTATAAGGAGGACTTTTCATTAAAATATTTGAAATTGATTCTCGACTAGTAGGTCGCCGGGGGATACTGATGTGCTGCTGAGGAAGGTACATTTCAATTTTGTTGAGGTGTTTGTGCTCTTGGGATCAATTTGAAGTAAACACATGAAAAGAATTGCTTTCCCTCTTTATATCCTCTCTAAGTAAGGTTAGTTTGAGGGAGCCCGGTCGCAATCATTCCAGAAGAATTTATTACTGTATGTAGATGTATACAGTAGAAATAGAGGCTGTTAAAGCTATCATGGATGGGTGCCGTATGGTCCTATTAAGGGAAAGAGGGGTAGGGGAAGAGAAAGACAATGTACAGTGAGAGGGAGGAGGGGGGGAAGGGAGAGAGGGAGAGGGTTGAAGATGCATGTTTGAGAACACTAGGGTCAGAAATGGTACACTACAGTTTAAGCAATGATCACTGCTTCACTTTTTTAAGTTATTTTGGGTTGGTATTTTTATGCAATCTTCATATTTATTGTTTTTCATTTGAATCTGTCTTTCAATCAAATTCCTTGTTCAGGTCTCAGAAAGTTACAAATATCACTGACATTGTCAACATTAGTGTTAACAGTGTAAGGGACTGGAGCTGAGGGTTCAGTTTAAAGTATTTTCTATTTTTTTGCCTACTGTTACTGTAGATAGCATAAATCAATTAACACCTAGTTCTGTGTCGTGTTTATTTCTGTCTACAGGTTAAAACAAAGAAATACAAAGGATTAATTAGTGTAAAAGTAGTCCAAGTTACTGTACTTCTTATCTGTGGTGTAAGCACAATATAAGCAAGTGCTACAACTGTGAACAGTTGTTATGAAAATAGCTCCTAACAGAAACTTACAGGAAACAAACTATAACAATGAATTCATGAAGTCCAACAAATATACAATTTATGATTAATATGAATACTTTTGAAGGATTGTTTGGAGAGGATATAGGTGACACATGACAGACTCTTTTGATTAACATTGGGGTACATCACACTTGAATGGTTTGATTAAATTTCCTTGAGCACTGTAATATCTGTGGTACCATGTGCACTGTACTGTATACTTAACTTTGGATAGATGAATGCATTAGTGCGGTACAATGTTATACTGTAGAGGTTTACACTTACATAAGTGTACACGTAGATGAATGCATGAGTATATACTGAGACACTGACTGTACATGTGTGTACAGTGGAGAATGCATCTGTGCAGTACAATGATATAGAGATGGACAGTTACTGTACATGTGTGTACAGTAGATGAATGCATTAGTGCAGTACAATGTTATACAGATGGACACTTACGTACATGTGTGTACAGTAGATGAATGCATTAGTGCAGTACAATGTTATACAGATGGACACTTACATGTGTGTACAGTAGATGAATGCATTAGTGCAGTATAATGTGTACAGATGGACACTTACATGTGTGTACAGTAGATGAATGCATTAGTGCAGTACAATGTTATACAGATGGACACTTACATGTACAGTAGATGAATGCACTAGTACAGTACAATGTTATACAGATGGGCACAAGTTTATGTACATGTGTGTACAGTAGATGAATGCATTAGTGCAGTTCTGCAGTACTTACAATGTTGTACAGATCGACACTTACATGTGTGTACAGTAGATGAATGCATTAGTGCAGTATAATGTGTACAGATGGACACATACATGTGTGTACAGTAGATGGATGCATTAGTACAGCACAATGTTATACAGATGGACACTTACATGTGTGTACTGTACAGTAGATGAATGCATTAGTGCAGTACAATGATATAGAGATGGACAGTTACATCATACTGTACATGTACAGTAGATGAAAGCATTAGTACACCAGTACAGTACAATGTTATACAGATGGGCACAAGGTTACGTACATGTGTGTACAGTAGATGAATGCATTAGTGCAGTGCAATGTTTTGCATATGGAAAAACTGTGTGTACAGAGTAAAGTACATTAAGCTAAGTTATATACTTTATAAACATGTCATTATGAATGAGGCAAGATAAAATGAGACTTCTATGATGACTTGAGCCTTGTGTTGTGAGCCTTCAACATTGGCAACATACAGTGTAATCTGTCATTGTAATGGTATCTGCTGCTCAGATACTGTGATGTAGAAAGCTATAACTTTATTGAAATACTTTAAGCTTTAACAACCGTTCTGTAAATTACAGTACAACAAAGTTACACCCTCCGATACATGTGACTGCTACAGGCGAGCTGTTTACGTGGCTTTTATTATCTCCGCACTCGATGCCTGGAGCAGATCAATGATTCCTCTCCCATCCAAAATCTCATTACCTGCAACCTCTCGAGTAGATCATCTTAAATAGTGCATTCCCCTGATCCTGGTTTCATTTCCTACCCTAATTGGCTTGTTTAAAGATTGAGATACATGCAGCTTAATGAGGTCTTTATGAATCTCCAAAACACTAATACCAGTGTCATTTAGTGTCACTTAATGGTCAGAAAGACAGTTACTTCATTCGCCCAAGGACATGTGGGCCTGAAACAAGAGCAATCGATGCAAGGTGATTGGCTTGTAATGAACAGGATAAACCCTTTAACTCACTGGCTAATAGGGTTTAATAAGATAATACGTAATAAACTGTGCAGATTTCTCTGGTAGAGAATCATAATTAGTACAGATGATGATAAACATTGATTTTATCAGACATTTAAAGACTGTTTAAGCTAATAAGCAATGTTAAAAGTATAAAAAATTGATAATTATTTGCATATTTTAGTAAAAGAAGTGTACAACATTTCTTTTGTGTGTGATCAAAGTATTTTGTGTGAAAAATTCAAACAAGTTTGGAATTACATTGATATGAAGGTGGACAGTATGCTTTCATTCTGTTGCTTGCTTTGTGTACGGTAGTTATTGATTCCTTGCTGAAAGCAAAAGGAATCAGTGCGGTCATGATTCGGTGTATATGTGTGTGCATGTGACCCTTGACTTGTAAACATAATAACTCAATATTCTGAAGATGGGTGGACTTCAAACTGGCGTTGTATCCACAGTCTCTCTCTGCTGATTCGTACTAGGTCAGGACGGCTACCTAAGGATTCAATCCCCTGTAGGGACATGTCATTAATGGTATGGTTGGGAAGGTTAAAGTGTTCTCCAACCGCGGTCTCAGTTTCATGGTGTTGACTGTGGATCTGTGACCATAGAATCGCTTCTTGAGGGTGTTTTTGGTTTCACCAGAGAGGTTCTGCAAGTGATGTGACCCTTTGTCTTGTGTGTGAGTTGGGTGCTGTGGCTGGTGATGGAATTGGATTCAACAATGTGGTGGCTACAGACGATGCATCTCGAGGAACGATCACATTTGAAAGTACCATGCTGAATGGGTGTAGGGTTAGAAGTTAGAGGTGGAACAGCAGCACGCACAAGAAGGTCCCGTAGGTTGCGTGGACGTCTGTAGGCTATGGTGGGTTTTAACGGACGGCTCGTTGGAGTCTGTCTGAAGTGAGGAGAATGTTGTGGTTGTTACAGTTAGCTTGTGATTTGCTGAAGAGGAGGAAGCCTTGGGTGGAAAGTAACAACCAGAGAGTTAACGATGGAGGAGGAAAAAATCTTTCCACAGAAGTTCTTACACAGCTTCTTCATACCAAGATATCTCTTCATTTTTCTTCCAGGTTCACTTGAGAGAACTTTTCCATAAAAAAGTTTGTTCAAAGTCTTTGAGTGTTACAAATACAGTATCTCAATAAACCAGCTACAACAGTTTCTGGTTGTGGCTTTGTTCTTGGACTACTTTAATTCTGTTTCCATAGCAGTTGGTCACCGAGTGACATATTTAATAAAGGCAACAAATGACAGAATTCATGGTCTCCTGGATTATTTCTCTTATTTAGTTTGAGCTCTCGTACTCTTGAAGTGAGTCATACTGTACCACATTGTGCCAAATAATATTCGTGTTGTGTAGTGTTTTGATAAATTGGTCTGATATTTATTAACCCCTTGTGCTTCAACTTTCAAGTGTCCTTGCATATAGATCATTAGAACAGCCAAATGAGTCATGCAATTTTATGGAAATGCTGTAAGATACAGTATTTGAGAGAAAAGATCTCTAAAAGCTTTGTCTGAAAGCCTCTTTGTTTTTTTCCAAGATGATATATTGCTTTGACCATTAATGATCTTGTGAATACTGTACTTGCTGGTGGATGTGTTTCAATTTGTGAATGCTCCAGACCAATCACAAGAAGCTGCTTCAATGGCACCATGTTTATGCATGATCCAATGCGATAACAATTCTCTCTATATATTCTCACTATATGCAATGATCAATGTTTCATATTCAACCTTGGTGAAAATTCACTCAGATTAGCAAACACAGAATTGAGCTATTTTTGTCCTGCCATGTAGCAGATAGTGCCTCTTCTTTCTACTTGGCCTGTAATTGGCAACAAATTAGACCTTGGCTCCATTCTGGATAGATATCTGTATGAAGTCAGAGCTACAAGGAAAGATCATCAAATCGACTTTGGCATGTGAAATTTGCACGGGAACTGTTGTGGTTCAATTGAAAATTGACAATATATTGTGTATATTGGTATTTTGAAAATGAGTACACATAAAATGAAGGCAAGCATAACAAAGTAATCATATATAAAAGATGATATGAGTGCTTATCTGTATTAATGTCAGCGCAATATTGTTAAAGGCACAGTGTGAAAGCTGGAATACTGCAAGTAGTTTGTTTAACTTGAAAGGGATAATTGTAAGTCTGCAATTAACAGAGATCTGTAAAAAGTAACAATCACATTTTTGTGGAGTTCACTGGTAAGACATTAACTGTCATTAGCCTAAATTATTTTCAAAAGTAATTTCTGTTCTGTCTTTCTAGGGTGTCTGTTCAAGTATATTCCCAAAAGTACCTACTTCAGTGGATGCTGTCATTGCCTACCACATTAAGTGTACCTGAGTGATGAACCTAGCTTTTGTTGCTCCCTTAAGTTTGTGTTGCACAGTAATTCATCAAGCTTACATAGCATTCACAGTGTTGGTGAAACTCTTGTCTATTTTACTGATTTTGCTTTCAATAGTGATATACAGATCAAACCCGATTGGCGTTTGTTGAGTGATGCAAGCTCATGCGAAATTAACAAACGGGCAATTCTCATACTCCAATGAAGCCAGCGGAAAACACCAACCGAAATCCCTTTTATGCACCGACAGCGTAAGCCTGTTCAGTCTCAGAAGCCGTTTTGATTACGGATGTTTTTTACCATACTCCACTAATCTGCCAGAAAGATAATATGTTTATCTTGTTCTTGTGGGAAATCAAAAAGAAATTATTTTGGCCTCTGTTTAAGTTTATGCATGCATCGATGGACAGCCATGTTTTCATGAATAGGCAGTGGTGATGTCAGACAGCCAAATAGTCTTTATGCTGAAATGCAATTATGATTGCAACGTGGACTTCAGTGGCACAAAAAATGACAGAAGAAGGTTATCACCTTGGGCAATTTCTTGGTGAAAGTACATTTTGCTCTTTATGTAGCTGCATGAGAATCTTTTCCATCCATGAGGATAATAATTTATTGCTAAGGGGCTAGCAGTATGCTGTAATATTTCATTCAAGTTAGAAACATGTAGCATTCATTTAAATTGAAATGAGAAAAACAGCTAACTGTTTAAGATCGTTGACACCTGTAGCAACATATCTGAAATTTAATGAACTGGTCCAAAAGATTTGATACTCTAAAATTTAGTAGAAGCTGCTGTTCCAAGTGAACAATATTAAACATAATTACTTCAGTTGGTGTGACCTGCCTTGCTCTTTTAAAATTGCATAATTTGTATGTGTACAGGACAGTACAGCCCAGTGTCTAAATGAGAGTATAAAATCAACTCAACCATCATTAGCGGTATGTATGTGATACAGAAGCTAACTAGATGTTACCTTTGCAAACAAGCAAACCATCATCAATAGTGGTGTATGTGTGATTTAGAAGCTAACTAGATATTACCTTTGCAAACAAGCAAATCAATCCATCATCATTAGTGGTGTATGTGTGATACAGTTCAGCTAACTAGATATTACCTTTGCAAACAAGCAAACCAAACCATCATCATTAGTGGTGTATGTGTGATACAGAAGCTAACTAGATATACTGTAACCTTTGTAAACAAGCAAACCAAACCATCATCATTAGTGGTGTACCTGTGATACAGAAGCTAACTACTGTAGATATTACCTTTGCAAACAAGCAAACCAAACCATCATCATTAGTGGTGTATATGTGTGATACAGAAGCTAACTAGATATTACCTTTGCAAACAAGCAAACCAAACCATCATCATTAGTGGTGTATATGTGATACAGAAGCTAACTAGATATTACCTTTGCAAACAAGCAAACCAAACCATCATCAT
>JAIPMN010004132.1:0-30512 GCA_020650975.1 Apostichopus californicus | reverse complement strand
TAGTGGTGTATATGTGATACAGAAGCTAACTAGATATTACCTTTGCAAACAAGCAAACCAAACCATCATCATTAGTGGTGTATGTGTGATACAGAAGCTAACTAGATATTACTGTACCTTTGTAAACAAGCAAACCAAACCATCATCATTAGTGGTGTATATATGTGATACAGAAGCTACAGTAACTAGATGGGAGTTGTAGAAAGTTCTGGGAAGTTTCCATGGAAATCTCTTGGAATGCCAAGAGCACAAAACAAATACACATTTTACTGTATCCTAACAACAGTACAGCTTTGGTGAATCTCATAGTTGTTTGGTAGATAACCCCTTGATGAGTACTTGCCTTCTCGTAATTAATATCCAATGTAAATCGTTAATTTTGGAATATTGGCCCCAAACATGACAGAAAGTCAGGTTCAAAGTTTAACAGGTTTGTCACACTCACAGAGACATTGCCCAAATTATTTCAACATTCTTCAATAAATAACTTGGCAAGTTAAGAGATTTTGGGAAGATTTTTTGCAAAAAACATACTGTACATTAAATTTAACAACTCTTTTAAGTTTGGGCTATAAGTGATTAAACCTTTAAGATGTTTGGCATGTGGTTAGGACCCCAGACATATCTTATTTTTCAAATGTTTATTTTGTTGAACTTGAAACTAACTGAAATCCACTGTTGTAAATGAAGAAGTTAAGTCATAAAAAGTTTCATTGATCTTTCCCACAGCAAATAAATAAATTAGCTCCCTCAAAGGCCATCTCACATTATTAATGACGTATTTCCATTTGGAGGGCTCCAAGTACAGATGCAACGGCATCTGTGGACACATTTTACACTGCTTTGAATTATTGCTGTTGTACTTTAGACATACTGTGCCTTTAATTATCAGTTGTATTTGGATACTCAATATGAGATAGGTAAAATAGTGATTAGATCTCTCTCCCAATGAAACCTCACAAAGATAGAATTCATAATTGGCATATTTTCCCCCAGGGTTTCATCAGTCAACATCTAGCTATTCCTTTCATCTTAGTATCCTGTTTCTATTCAAGGTAACTTTCTGGAGAAATTGACATTTCTTTTCTTTTTTTGGGCCTGTCTACTGCATCGCAATAGATGAAATAATTGTCATAAATATGTTTGATAGAAATATATTATTCTGGCTGCACATTTGAAGCATTTTTTGTGGATTGCATTAGAGAACAATATATCAGAGAATGTGTTAAATAATTTAGGGATGAGGCAGAAGAGTTCTCACAGTTTATAAGCAATCTACATATCAATGTGGAAATTCAGCCTGGAGATATTTAGGGTGAAGTACAGGGGGAGAGAGAGAACCAGAGTGTATATTTCAAATCAGCTCTTCAATTGCATTTTATTTCACTAGAGCATAGAGTAATGATATTTAAGGTACAGGTTCATATGAAAGGGTGTACAGTACTAATGGGAATGGCTAAGGTTGTAATTCCCTTTTACAGCAGCAGCAAGTTCACAAATTTATTCTTTTGATAATTTAAACAATATTTGGCTACTGTAAGTAATTTACAATTTCGTTACAGTGCAGCTATTTTGCTTTTAAAAACAGTTCACAAATCATTTCAAATAAAAATATACAAAATAAATAAAACAGTCTTTGCATCAACGTAGTTATCTCCTATGAAGCTAAATCCATTGAAATAGACTTTGACCATGAATTTTAGGCAGTAATGTTATGCAAGCATTTTGTTGAGTAACTTACCCTGGTGTATCGGATGCAGACCTAACCCTTTTACAGTATGTGCTTTACACAACATGTCTGTAGGTTGCTGTATACGTGTCGGATACAGTTTATATATAAATGCCTTATGTGCTTGCCTTATATCCCAACTCCAGTATGCTATGCAATGCCAGCTTGTCATAGTTTGTTGTATTTTTACTATTCTTTATTGTTTATGTTTCATTCATTCTTTAATTTCTTAGAATGTTCTTATTCCAGTTCAAATGGTAAACTTTCTTATGCCATGATGGCTTTCAGAGTATATACCACACACTGTACAGTAAGGACAGGTCCAACAAATGAAGATTACTTAAAATTCTACACACCAGATGCAGTATTGTGGTGCAGAAAGTAACAAGTCCCATCCCAACAGAACAAAGTACCTCTTGTGTCCAGTGTGTTGTATTAATATGAGTTTCACCCATAGCCAATACCTGAAACTACCACAGGGATATCCCATTAATTGGTGCATTCCATAGCTGTGACTCAACATGGTGCATTTGTTATCAAATCAGTTTTATCAGTCTGGCTAATCTCCCTTAAACAACTTCTTCTTCCTCTTCTTGTGGCTATGGCGAGTTAATGGGTTAGGAATGCTTGGCTTATTGCAATGATGGTGTGTGTACACACTTCTACTATATCATGTCATAATCATGTTGATTAGTCAAGTCAAGCCTGATAACAATGGTGACAGTAATGCTTGTCAAGCCTGATAAAAATGGTGATGGTAGTTCTTGGATTTATTTGTAATTGAAAGAAACATTTGCACCTGTAGTTAAACTTTTGGATGTTTAAGAAATTAAAAGACTCATTCATACAGTAGTATGGCTATATGTTTTTGCCTTGCAGCAATTATTCTCACATTTTCAAAACTTTTGAGACCTTAGCAACCCGATACAGAAGACAACATACATTGGAACTTTCGTCAGTTGACTTAAAGGGTGTGAAGACTCGCTCGAAAAGAAACATCTAATGCCGGTAATTTGACCTACTGTAGTTTCAAATGAGGTGTAACAGAAGTGTTAGACACCACCATCGATCCCAGAAAATACACACACAGCTAGCTACCGTGGGTAATTAGACACTAGTGTACAGTCAGTACATACAGCTGCTGTCAATACCCACAGCACAGTGTACAAACAATACAGCGATGGACATAGAAGGTCCAGCCAAAGATAACAAGGTATCACGTTTCATTACTGTCTGCATTTTGTAGTGACAAGAGAATAACTTCACTTGCAAGCAACGAAAAGTTAACTTTTTAAAGATGGGGGCACGCTGTTTGGGGCGAGTCTTCAATGCCTTTAATCAACAATACAGGCAAAGACTAAAAATGATATTGTTTTCCTCATTCTGAGAATACAAGCAGTCCACCATGTTTTAATATTAATGTTGATATAGTATGTCATGCTGAGAGTACTGTACCTATTCTGCTGAATATTCATGACAACTACCATAATTCTTTCTAGTATTTTGTTGCTGCCTGTGTTCATCAGCATTAACAGTACTGTACCAAGCTAGTACAATAAACCTCTAACTCTTTCAGTTGTTACAATTTTCATAAAATCTGTGCACCAAACAGATACACAGTATGTGCCTTTATCAGTGATAAAGAAGATTGGACTTTATTGAAATTGTTTCACTGTGTCTTCATCATGCCATGGAATTTTAATGATCTTATAACCCTGAACTATTTGGGATTATTAGGGAAAAGTTGAACCAGAAATATTGACAAAGATGTCTTTCCTAACATACACAAATTGTAATGGACTAATATGGTGCACTGTATACCAGACTATGACACAGTGATATGTGGAGGAGGTCATACTGTGTTTACAATAACCCCAAGAGGGTACTTCCATTAGTCTTGATGAGGTCTGACCTCACTGTGGGGTCATTTATGACAAAGATTAAGGCAATGGCCTCCTAAAGTGTACTGCTGATGGATACCAGGTGACTAACTACACCAGGTATGTTTCATTGACTCCTACTGTACAGTACTGTAGTCGTGTTTAATTGTGTGTTCCTTATGGTTGGGACTATGGAAGAGTTGACTGCTTCCTAATATTGCCTCAAGGGTGTTTATTAGATGTGTACTGGCTACTGTTAATTGCAGGAACTAGCTGTATATGTGAATGCAAAGTTGGTTGTCCAAACAATTGGTCTGATAAGAGAGGTAAAAAGACAGCACACATATCAGTGCATTGTCAGACAGTGCTGGCCACTGCATGGTCACACAGTGTCTATGTGGTTTTTAACATTCACCATATGACTGTAAGGATAGGCAAGCAAGTACTGTATTGTTTTACAATACAAAGACAGTTTCCAATATAGTGCAATGCTGAAAATTAAAATCCCCAAATAATGGGGATCTCTAGCCCATAGAACTTGACAAGCTGCAGACTTTGAAATCACTGAATATTCCTTTCAGTAAACTCTGAAGGACACTTCTGGACAAAGTACCTGCCCCATTCCCTAATTCACACATACAGTATAGTAGTGTGACATTCAATCTAACATACAGTTTCTACCACTCATTACAAGCACATTTTTAGCAACGAAAATGTTGCCCATCTTTCGTTTGTCAATTAGCACATAGATTGAGATACTGGAGCACTCTACAAAATCTTTGAAGATCTGCAAACAGGATATATCACGAGTATTAAGTCCCAGAGCTATATCATCGGCACTGCTAGGACCGATATTGGCAGCGCCCACTACTGAAACACTGAAGTTTCCCATTGTGGTATATATTAGAGTACATTCTTGTTCCAAAATTTGCTGCTTTCCTGATGTCTTTCTTTTTAATCCATGTTCCTCTGTATTCATAATTGTCAGGGGTAATCGGAAGGCTCTCAAATATACACCAGGCTGCATTTATGTATGTATTTCTTATATTTTGCAGTAGTAGAATAAACTTACAAAGGAACCATTTGTGAAATTATTATTTCCTTTTCCTTGTCCTATAAATAAACTAAAGCATCATTATTTGTTTGAAGCATGAATGAAGGCAAAGCAAATAAGTTCTTTACATCAGTAACTTTAGCACACACGGAATTAGTACCTTCATTACTGTAGATTTACCACCGTTAATTATAGTTCTTACATAGGCATAGGAGGCTGGGGGGGGGGGGCTGCAGCCCCCCAACCAAAAATTGTTGTGAAAATTTGGGCAATATGATGAGAATTTTCAATAATTTGCAAGTGTTTTTCAATGGTTAAACTGATATTACTACAATCATTTATTATTGTAATGACTTCCCCAATAATTATAACTAATATGGAAGAGTAATAACACGGCAAATGATTGTATGTTATTGGTATGTGATGTAATAACCGATGCATGCCTATATGATATGCATATTAACATGTTGAAAGTGCGTGGAGCGTGCGAAAAATTTTGGTTATATTTTTCGGGCAAGTCGTTACAGCCCCCCAAATCAAATTGGGCTCCTACGCCTATGAGTTCTTAAATATAGCATCGGTGAAAGTTTATAGCCAATGCAAAACACATCTTTATAGGTTAAGTTTGCTTTTTAGTTCTTTGTTGTTACTGTCATGACTTGAATAACAATCTCACTGTTTAGTTTTCTCTTAATTCAGGAAAACTTGTGCCTGCCAGTAAATGAAATACATGTGTTTGAAGGAATGTACAGTTATATACATGGAACGCTTTCATAGCCTTCAGAATTTACTTAGCTCCTTGCTTACCAACAAACAAACGAACTATGTAGGCACTATGTGTGGGAGAATGAGAAGGAAGGGCATTGACCAGAGGAGTCTGTCATAGTGTTAGTGTTAAAAGATTACCAATTTATTCTAGGCACGGTAGAATGAGAGGTTGTGGGGAGACGGGTAAGCTCTTCACTTGTAAATATCCAATCCAGTAAGTTTGGAATTTTCAAACACTCAGTAATATTCCCATAATACATTCTTACTTTCAGTTTCCAATTGAAAGGGGGATGGGATAGAGAGTTAAGAGGGTTGTGGCAGACTCTTCCCTTCCCCTACCCCTTTACCTTCACCCCCCCCCCCCTTTTGATTTACAGTACAGTAGCACTTGTGGTTCAGTAGATTAACAAAGGTGTAAAGCCAATCCCTGGGGGACATTGGTAAAGCGTAACTTCTGTTTACAACTGTTGTATAATTCATATGTATAATTTGGGAGTTCTTTCCTTTGTTCAAATTATATAGTTTTGATTATTGAGGTGTGACACAAAGTATTTTCATTGATGGGTTGGTCCCAAGGTCAACTCTTGTCCACTATCTTTGGCATCGTTTGTAAAACGTCAGACACAATATGTAGTTGGAGTGAGGTGCTGTACATTTCTATCGACAATAAATTTGTTGTGCTTTATGCAGTATTCTGTAGGGTTGTAATATGAAGAAGGGGTTTGGACTTTGGAGTTTGGTATTAAAGTTAATTTCCTATGGATTTATATGAAATTCTATGTGATTCTGCTCAAATTTGACTCCAGTCTAAAGAATAGGCCAGTGATATTGTCAATTTTAAACTATTCCTTGCCTTTTGTCAGTCTTCTTCAAGAGTCTTCCTGAAGGATAATAATAACAGCTCTGATGGCTTACAGGTAAACACTTCTGTTTATTACATGGACAGATTATTAATTTGTTCAGTACTGTTACTTGATTAGTTGATCTTGATTATTTGGTTAGTTGATCAAGGTAAAATCACTATTAGTATGTGTTGTAGTGGTGCTTATTATGGTGTTTTAGTGGTGCTTATATGGTGTTGTGGCGGTCCCTATATGGTGTTGTAGTGGTGCCTATTACGCTGTTGTAGTGGTGCCTATATGGTGTTGTAGTGTTGCCTATATGGTGTTGTAGTGGTGCCTATATGATGTTGTAGTGGTGCCTATTATGCTGTTGTAGTGGTGCCTATTATGCTGTTGTAGTGGTGCCTATTATGCTGTTGTAGTGGTGCCTATATGGTGTTGTAGTGTTGCCTATATGCTGTTGTAGTGGTGCCTATTTTGCTGTTGTAGTGGTGCCTATTATAGTGTTGTAGTGGTGCCTATTATGGTGGATGAATACTTGCATCAGTTGGTAGTTCAACAGTACTGTACATATGTCATAAATTCAGCACTGGTAGAGTTAATCTCACTTCAGAAAGGTTTCACACTCATTGCATGTAATCCGACATTCACAGTGGAATATTGCACAGAACTATATAATTACTGATTCTGTGTTCAGCTTGATGGAATAACTGACCGGGCATTGATGGATATTTGTAAAATTTGTAAACCTGCCAGTATGAAACAAGCAATTGTTCTGTACAGCATCAGTATCACTCATCACGATCTGTGTTTACAACACAGTATCAGTTGTTTCCATGACAATGTGATTTGTTGGAATAATGGTTGCTTTCACAACTCTTTCAAATAATAGAATGTAATCAATCAACTTTCATAAAATTTCCAACTTAGTTTCAGTAATATGACAAGCCTTCAATACTACGTAGAATCCAGTGACTGTTCTCACATACTCATTGACAAACTGGACCTTGACTTTCATCAACAGATTAGAGAACTAGTAATTATTTCCTCTTTGTGCTGTCTGCAGTAAACCACCCATTGAGTCAGAAATGTAATATAGTTACTGTACCTACCTACTGTAGGATGTAGCTATGTACTGTACTAAATACAGAACATGCTTAGGCTAGCAGCAAGCTGTATTCATTTTGAACTATCCAGCATTTACATGTGTTAGCCTAACAGTAATTAGCGTATACTGTACTGTAGGTACTGTACACAATGCTGTGTACAGTATCTATATGTACAGCGCATTATGGACAATATATTGTGATCGGTGTCTTTTTATCCCAATGATTATATATACTGTATTAATACACATTCTCTCAGTGTGCAGTAGATTTCCGTTTTAATGAATCTGGACAGAACCAGGTACCATGTGAAGCTAGTGAACTTTAGAATTAACCCCTGACTTTAACCATGAATGTATGACACTTTCAGTGACCCTTGTATTATTATATACCCTAATATACAAGTAACCAAAGCGACTTAAGTGACCATGTGTGACTTAAGTGACCATAAGTGACTTTGTTAATTATTGTTAATTTTTTGTTAATAATTTGTTAATAATTTAGTAACAACTGAAAGTGTGTCAAAGTTCCAGAAACTTCAAACAATGTTCCCTGAAGAGTGTGCACGGCTGCTAATAAAGTTTCTAATAAAGAACCAGTATACATACTGTAGGCTACAGTACATTGTTTAGAGTGTCCTATTTTCATGACATTCCCCCTACTCTGATTGTTTGTTTCATGTTCCTCATACTCGGAATGTTTTACCATGTCAGCAAACCACTCAGAACTTTTCATCACTAGATGATCTCTCTTTTAAAAAAAATTCAGTCTTAAGCAAAAAGCATAAAGAAGAAACTTTTGATTACGTGCTGAACTGCTGATGTCACATTCATTAGCAGAGTATGTGAAGTAGAGGATACAGTGTGATGGGATTTCCCCAGTGAAATGCTAGGAAAATGTCTTTAATTACCGTTTGTTTGTCAAGCTTTCAAAACAAACTGTAAGTGTATTTATAAACAGTTCATATAAACTGAAAATGAAACAAACTGTTTCGAGAAACGTACTGTAACAAAATTGGTAAGTTGTAATTTTAGTTAATAAAATGCTCACCTTTTTTGTATCAGAGCATATTTACTTCGCTCCCCGCTTACCTGTCTCCCCACAACCTTAGCACCGCATTCTACCGTGTCTAGTATGCCCTGGTAATCTTTTAACACTGCACCCTCACTGACCCCCAGTGACCTCTTTCTTATTTTACCATCCAAAGTGTCTTACACTTTGGATAAGTAAGTTTTATAATTTCTGAAGGTTCTGAATGTTCCCTTAAACAATATTTACTTCGTTCCTCGCCTACTGTACCTTTCTCCTCACAACCTTAGCACCTCCTTCTACTGTGCATAGAATGAACTGGTAAACCTTTAAGCACTGTGCGCCCTCTATGACCGGATCCTCTCCCCCCGGTCTATGCCCTTCATTCTCATGAGACCACTTCTCCCACTGGAGACAGACCTGTATAAAGCTCGTCACTCGTAAATATCCAAACCAGTAAGTTTTGGAATATTTGTGGTACCTACAGGTGTAAATGAAAACACAATGCTATACACCTTTGCACGCGTATACATAGCGATCTGACCATATTGCATAGCATTGTGTGATACGATAATGGGTAAAGTATTCCCTGCACTAACTACTGTACAGTAGTAGGTGTTCATGGTGGCCTGGTGTAGTTCTCCAACTGTACAGTGCTAATATCGTTATTAATTTGATCATGTCTTTTATTATTTTCTACACCATAGACTCCAGAGATCTACATTCCCGTTGTACACAATGGCATCGCAGCCGGAGGGAGACCCTAATGATGCCAGTGATATGCTAGCTGCAGCACTGGAACAGATGGATGACATCATAGCAGGTAAATCAAAGATAATAATAATAATAATAATAATAATAATAATAAATAAGTTCTTAATATAGCGCCAAATACCAACAGGCCTCTAGGCGCTTTACAAAACTTAAAAAAAATATAAAAAAATAAAAAAACAGAGAAAACAAAGGAATAAAAAGTCTAGAAAACACATAAACGAAAATTGAACAGTATGTAAAATACGAACACAAATATCTAAAAACACGAAAAGATCCTATCAAACCTCCTTTGTGCCGGTTTATTCTCCATCTATTGCTTTGTTTACCTACTTCTTACTCTCTGGGGTAGGTTAACCACTAAAGATACATACAGGTCCAGGGATTTTGCTGTTCCTCGCAAACCCACCTGTCTTTGCTCGCCTACTGCACTCTCTGCATCTGTCTTCCATACCAAGGCTACCATAGTTCAGAAAGAAGTTACATTACTGAAGATGCAGCTCATGCACACAGTGAAAAAAACTGAGATAATGTTGGTTTTGTTCTTGCATAGTAAGAGCTAGCTTTCAGAGACCCCTTCTTAAACTACTTTTACTTTAAAAATGAATAAAACAATTTTTGCCAGTATCATGATTGGTCAGCTACGGAGAGCAGGAACTTTGATGCATTGAAGCTATTAACAAATGTGAATACATTATTTGTTTCCAGACACCATACTTTATGGGTGCATCTCACATACTGAGTTCTCCAGGCTGTGTGTTTTGTTTTGTTTAGTGGAGGTCAATGTTTTGTACATGTCAGGTTGATAGAGGTCAACTGTGGACGTAATATTTGAAGAAAAAACGACGTATAACAGTCTCCTGTTTCATAATTATTAGACTATTATACTATCCTTCCTCCCCACATGAATCTTTCTATTTTGAGTTTGTCTTCCCTTCACCAACGTTGTCTTGTGTTAATGGTTTAACCTCACCGTTTCTCTGCAGCCGGTATCTGTATCTGAATTTAAACTCTCCAACTTATCATATTATGCATTATATTATGCATTATTTTCCCTCAGACTATTTCTCCTACATCAAGTTACAGTCAGTACTGTACATTACCGGTAGTCCTGTACATTCGTAAAATACCACAGATACTAAACTACAATTTGAAAATCTAAACTTTGATGTAATTTTTCACAGAAGTCAAGGCAAAGAAATCCAGAATATATGAAGGTGCTGGCTTCTATTTCTGCTTCAACCATTTATTATCTTTGATGTAAATCTTGCTAAAATCACTGCTTCCAGTCATAGATGAACTTCAGATGGATCATTAAATTCAAATGCGACATGATGCCAATCTATTAATTCAGTGTCTCGATTGTTTGTTTGTCTATGCATATTTGTGATTGTTAGCTCAACTAGTTGAGCTCTTGTCATAGCAATGTATCTGACTGTCCGTCTGTCCATCTATCTGTGACTGTCCATCCATGTGTCCATCCATCTGTCCACCTACTGTATCTGTCAAATCTGTTTTGGGGTTAAAAGAGGTCAAAAAGCAAAAATCACATAAAAGCTTACTCCTAGGGTTTATGTTGAATTTTCATCAAACATGATCAAAGTGCTCAGCAAATGATTGGTCAATGATGTTCTTAATTTAAAGATCCAAGATCATTTAAGGTCAAACAGCAAAACATCATGTCAACGCCTACAGCTTCTAGAGCTTATGTGTTTATATGCTTTTGATAAAACTTAGTCATACTACTCATCAGTAGACGAAAGGATCAAAATTCATGTGTACAGTTAACTTATAAGGTGAAAGGTCATTTGGAGTTAGAAGGAGGTCAAAGCAGCAAGTCACATTAAAGTCTACTCCCCCTAGTGTTTATGTTTAGCAATAGATGATGGGTCATAAATAGCTGAGGTTACTGTAGTTGGGGTCAACAGAGGTCAAAACAGCAATAAACATGTAAAAGTCTACTCTTCCCAGGGTTTATATACAGTGTATATGTTTTATTTTGATCAAACTTGCATGGTGGTAGTGATCAGCAGATGATGGGTTATAAAATGTATATTTCAGGTCAAAGGTCATTTGGGGTCAAATGAAGTCAACACAGGAAAAAAATCATGTAGGAGCCTACTTGTCTTAGGCTTTTGTCATTAACAGTCCTTTGCACGAAAGGTTTTCAAATAGGGTCAAGTATTTTCAGCCATTTACATATCGCCTATTTCTTGCCGTCACTTGTTCTGAGGAACTTACTGTGGTAAACAAATCAGTCTTTCTTACTCTCTATCTTGATATTTCACCTTCAACCTTTAACAAGGGTTACATGTATCATGGTGGTTGTACACACATGCAATGCCTACCATATTGGCTAGCGTCATTGAATACTCTAATATCATAGATATGTGGGTGTGATAAATGAAACAGCCAGTGTGTCTCCCAATATTAATATATGAGTACATCGTCACAAGATAATACTATTAGCAAGCTATATAAGGCATTTAATAGAGCATTGATTTGTAACTCAATTTGCTATCAGCGTAGATTCTGCATATTTAACTAGAATTAGCAAAGATGGATATAATTAATGCTTCCTTTTAAAATAAAAATAAGAGATGTGAAACTGAAAGAAGAACTCACTCCAGGGATGCGCCAGCCAGCAAGGACAGATGCAAATTAGAAGCAAATTAAGTCAATTTTACTTATATCAGATCTCTGGCATATCAGTTTATGCATCAACCTTGTGTGCTTTGTAGCATGCTATGAAGTTACAATCATGAATTCACCAAGTTCTGTAAAGTCACGGATGGAACTACAGTAAATTCTCTCCTGTTGACGTTTATTTCAACTTTTGGTTTTTTTTTTTCTTCTTTCTGTACACTGCTTGTAAATTGTCCAAATTTTGATAATCACGCAGTACCAGCAGAGCTGGTGTCTTATATACTTTATACATTAATGTAGCATCTAGCTCTAGGCTTTATACTTTATACATTAATGTAGCATGTAGCTCTAGGCTTTATACTTTATACATTAATGTAGCATGTAGCTCTAGGCTTTATACTTTATACATTAATGTAGCATCTAGCTCTAGGCTTTATACTTTATACATTAATGTAGCATCTAGGTCTAGGCTTTATACTTCATACATTAACAGCATCTAGGTCTCCCCAATCTCTTCTGTGAACAATTATACAAATTGTTTTTATTTTTATATTTATTATTTTTATTTTGACAAATTGTTTTCATTAGATATGCTCTCATGCATTATGATCAGACTTGCATGTACAGTACAGTATAGTAAGGGCCGTACAGTAAGCTAAGTGTAATCAAAAAATTTTAGGTCAAAGGAAATTAAGGAGTTATTTTCTTGTTGTCAGTGTTTAAAAATATGTCAAATGCTTCTACCAGGCATGAATTAACTATTACCACAGCTAGATAGAGTATGTGAATAATCTTGTGGATCTGTGTCGGCTGGTATAGAGGGCGTAGTATGCATGTGCTTTGTTATTATTCTTTAGACATCTTCATGCAGTTGTTTTATCAGATCTATACATTGGCTTTAAAACGCTGCTGCAGTTCATCTTTAATTTGCTTGCGTTAATTTAATTTTGTGCTCCATTTTCACTCTGACACTTTGTGCAGTTTGCCGCAGAGGTCGGCGAAACTTCATTACTTACAGTAACAGCTAATATTAGAATCTTATATTAGATTTTTATGCTAATTAAGAATTTCAACTTCCTTTGAAAGGAGCAGAGACTTCTTGGAAAGGATATGTCGATCTGAACGGAAGACCAAGCATTTGAATCAGATGACCTGTCAATGTCAAATACAGTACAGTTCATATTAACTGTGGAATACAAGAGACATCTTAAAGACATTGAAGACTCACCCCAAACCGCGTGCGGCCATCTGAAAAAGTTAACTTTCTGTTGCTTGCAAGTGTCGTTTTGTTCATGTCGCTACTAAATGCAGACAGTAATGAAACGTGATACCTTAATTGTTATCTTTAGCTGGACCTGAGATGTCCATCGCTGTATCGTTTGTATACTGTGCTGTGGGTTTTGACCGCAGCTGTATGTACTGACTGTACACTAGTGTCTAATTACTGACGGTAGCAAGCTGTGTGTGTATTTTCTGGGATCAATGGTGGTGTGTAACACTTCTGTTACACCTCATTCAAAACTAGGTCAAATTACCGGCTTTAAACCAGAACAAATACAAACAAATACAAACAAATGAAATTTTAATATTGATGCTACACTTAATAGGAAATTTGTCACTCATTTTGAATGTTGACAGGTAGAACTGTTGATGCACACAGTACTGTATGACCAAGTGCATACAGCTAATCAACTAATAGCGGCTTGCATGGCCTAGTGTAAGGCCGGTCTGAGGACACAAGACTAGTTGAGGGATCAAATCTTTCATTGACAGGCTGTAGTAGAACATGCAGATTGACAGAAGCATGAGCCTCCCCCACCCCCACGTCCCCCACCCCACGACCCCACATCCCCCCACCCCACATCCCCCCCCCCCATGTTAAGCAAACTGCATTGCTTAGCGCTCAACACAAGACTGTGTGAATTGACAACTATGCTTCCAAATATATCTACCACAGTAAAGTGCCACACAGCCACACATTTCTCATATATTTACTATGCAAATCCTTTAATGAATATTCACTTGCAAAATCAGGACATGCTATTACAAGACTGAGCTACGGTACTGTATGTTGAACATATGATTACATTACTACAAATTACAATACCAATGTCGTCTTTGCACATACAGTATACGTACTGTAACTCTGTTCTGAGGACAAGAAATATAAGGCACTATAAAACATAATCATGGACGTTAAATATGAATCTAAGAGACTGACTTCGGTCAGCTTGCAGCTTTGATAAGCTAATGAGGCTTCTTCGCGAGTTCCTGCTTGCAGGAGGATCTAAAATACATACATTCATACACACATGCATAAGTCAAGGTTTAGAACATATGTTACTGTTTAGTGAAAGGTCTTAACTACAGTACAAAGATGAACAGAATCAAAACACAAAATAAAGACCTGAAGTGCTTAGAGTGCAACAAAAGACTGTTTGAAAGACAACTACTGACATATACCAGACCTGACTGATGAGGAGCCACCAAACAATTTAAATACTGTATGCAAATCATGTTATGAATAGTCAGTGTTAATATCATACCATGCTAAAACTGCAAACTGTACTGTGTGTTTGACAAAGTAACAATTTAAATACTACTGTATGCAAATCATATCATGAATAGTCAGTGTTAATATCATGACATGCTATAACTGCAATCTTTACTGTGTGCAATGTTTGACAAAGCAACAATTTAAATACTACTGTATGCAAATCATGTTATGAATAGTCAGTGTTAATATCATGCCATGCTATAACTGCAAACTGCACTACTGTTTTTCTGACAAAGTAACAATTTAAATACTACTGTATGCAAATCATATTATGAATAGTCAGAGTAAATATCATGCCATGCTATAACTGCAAACTTTAAAACAGTGTTTCTGACAGAGTAACAATTTTACAACAACCCGACTAACACTTAACTGCATTTCACCTCAATCTTGTATCAATAATTAGGCAAACTGAATTGTTTGCCAGACATAGAAGTACATTTTATAAATTTATGATTACTAATGATCAGCTCATTAAACGTTAATTTTTGTGATGTTTGACCAATACCTGTCATTAATAGATGTATTATGGTCTAATTACTAACTGTAATGTGCTATACAAGACCCAACTGTTCTAATGACATCCTATTCAATTGTTAAGGTTTGGCCGAAGATCAAGTCTGTCTCATGTTATTTTCCTTCTCTCTTTATTCAATTTCTCCTGCTAAGTTATTGACATTTCAGCTAAAGGTTATTGATGATAAAAGTTGAGACTAAAGGAATCAAGAGAGAGAGATATACCCTGTACTGTGATATATACTATACTGCAGCAATGAATGCTTAAACAAGTGCTATACTGTAGATGGTGTTTGCAGTGAGATGCTTCCCGCTATCAGGCCTACATTCTGTATAAGTTTGTTAATAGTTTGTTGCTTTGCTGTGATGTCAGATGATTACATGTAGAAAGTCTGCCAAGACTGCTCTGAAGTAGAAGCAGCAACAACATTTAAACCAAGAATTACAACACTTTCATAGCTGCAGGAGGACTGGGGCCTATCTATTAGATTCTTGGAGCTGTTGTTATTGTTGTCAACTGGTCCAGATAATATTCAACAACCATTTTGTAACTTGTTGGGATAAATCATGAAAGGAGAACTTAACAGTATCCCTAAGGAACATCGTACTTGTAACCAGAATAACAGCGAACATAGGAAGTAGAGTATGTATGTAAGTAGAGTATTTATAGGAAGTAGAGTATGTATGTATGTAAGTAGAGTATGTATATAGGAAGTAGAGTATGTATGTATGTAAGTAGAGTATGTATGTATGTAAGTACTACTGTAAGTAGAGTACATGTACAGTATATATAGGAATTAGAGTATGTACAGTATGTATGTAAGTAGAGTATGTATAGGAAGTAGAGTATGTTTGTAAGTAGAGTGTGTATAGGAAGTAGAGTTACGTGTACAGTATGTATGTAAGTAGAGTATGTATAGGAAGTAGAGTATGTTTGTAAGTAGAGTATGTATAGGAAGTAGAGTATGCATGTAAGTAGAGTATGTACAGTATAGGAAGTAGAGTATGGGGTTTATATGTTAGTAATGAAAAACAACTACTGTAGCTATCATTCATAATAATCATCAAGTGTTTGCTTGCTAGTAAATATTGATCAGGTACTGTGTACATAAAAAGCACTTCACATCACTTGCTTTATGATTTATTTGAAATTATGACATTGAAGTAGCCCTTTGCCATGCTCTGTGGCTTAGATTCACTACATAGGAAACATTTGAGCATAGTAAACTCATGAAACTGAGTGTGTTTACAAGTTCATTAAATTTTTCACAGCTTAAAAACGTCACTTTTCATTATTTTTAATTTATTTTTATTTTTATTTTTATTTTGACTTTTCAGAAACATAGTATGTCAGTCTTTGCATTTCGTAATGTCACAACCTCCATAGCGTTCACAAAGTCTTCATTTTTCCATGCAAATGTAAACACTTAGCCTAGCCTAGACCTACAGATCGTATATTTAATAGTCAGCCTGCTAGCCTAGCCTACAGTACTTTGCATAAGGTGCTGCAGCTGTTATTCTCATTTACTGTCAAGAACAATCACCAAATAATTTCACAAGTTGGAGTGAGCAGGAATTCTTTGTAAAGGGTGCAGTGACCATTTGCATTTACTGTTAATTAATTATTTGAGTATGTCCTCTGATGGGAACTGTAATTTGAAATGTTATGAAAACACACCTACTGCTCTAAATTTTAGGAGTGAGGAAACAACATGACGTAAAAGGTTGAAGGTCATTAACACTATAGATAGTAGCAATCGTTAAGCAGTACTTGTTAATAAACATCACTTTGTTCTAAGAAACTCTTTCAAAGTTAATGTTTGGCAGAGAAAGTTTCTGTTTACATAATCTTAGAAGTACACAGTGTGTGTACATGCAAAGGATAATTCCATAGTATACAGTATAACCCAACTTTTTCACTGAGTTAACATTTCTAACTTAGTACGTTTGTCTGATAATACTACAATAATGACGCATTAAAGCACATTATTCTCAATAGATACGCATAAAATGGTTGTCTTCAAGTACTGGTTCACTGATGGTATTTATTTTCCTGTTTATCTTACAGGTACCAAACTGCAATCAGCAGAGCTTCAGAATGGTCTAATGGAGTCCGAGCAGACCCATTTCACTTCACCAGGTTACAGCGATCCCACCATGATACCAAAATTGGCTGAGGACCTTCGGATAGCTGCTGAGAGGGCTGATGAACAGGGAGAAGGGCTGATATACAGGGACCAAGTACCCCAGTGGACCAAAGATTTTTTATCGCAGTGGCTTCAGAGCAATGGGGCCTTGATGATGGATGTAAGTCTTAAAATGTGGAATATAATCCTATGGTCCTGTTGGATTCATATTGGTCACATGGAACATAATCCAATGGACTTGTTGGATTCATATTGATCAGATGGAATATAATCCAGTTGTTGGATTCATGTTGGTCAGAGCACTAATTTCAAGGGAAAATAAACCTTGATATTTATCAGTAAGGGTAGCCATTAGAACGATAGGAAGATGGGCTGAGGAGGCTGGGAGGGCATTTGAAGCAAGTTTGCTGTAAAAGAGTACATTGTATGATGAAAGGGAAATGGATGCCAGAGTACAGCAAAGTTGAATAGCAAAGTTGAATAGCACATAATACCTAGCCTAACGAAGAATGATACCAACATGTTTGTTTATGTACTAGTTACATGACATTTAATTAACTAGACTGGACTTACAGAACTTTACGGCACTAATCACTTTCCTGTCTCCTCACCACAAGTGCACTTTCCTATCTAGCTAGTCTACTAAATGTTTAACTTTTAACATGGTCACCAGGTATAAACCATAGCATCACATCCTCTCTTTTCAAATCTATCATTCTGAAGGTCAAACTCACATCCAAAGTTTCTCAGTTCTACCCCCCCCCCCCCCATGCCATAGTTGTGTCCTGAGTGAAGTTATGGACATTCTATTCAAGTTCTGTTTTAGTATGCATTGTTTGAATGTCTCATTTTCGTTGTTTGCCTTATAGGCAGGTAAGTTGGTTCCTACGTATTCAACTTGACCTATATGTGTGTGTGTGTTATACCCTAGCTTGAAAATCCCATAACTCATGAAGGATAATGGTAAAAGGTGTTGCACTTGACATGTGGCATCCCTATAATGGATACACGATTTCTAATCATGTTTGTTTGTAGAAAGGAGACCAGTTTGTCATTAACTGTTAAATACCCAGACTTGTATTAGTTTTTGTGGTTGCCCTTTTTCACCTCATAAACAGTGCCTTGTCATCTTATAGGTTGAATGGTGAAGCAGTTGCTTGATTGAGACACTCTCTAATGTTGGCAGTACTGTAACTCTATTATTATTACTGTGCACCCATTAACCTCTAGCATTGTTTATGATCGGCCAATACTGTTATTTTACCAAACTTTTTTAAAAGTCAGATTAGAATAATTTACTTCGCTCCCCGCTTACCTGTCTCCCCACAACATTAGCACCTCATTCTACCGTGTCTAGTATGCCCTGGTAATCTTTTAACACTGTGCACCCTCAGTGACCGGCCACTTCCGGTCAATGCCCGTCCTTATCTTTCTACCACCCAAAGAAGAAAAGGATACTTATCAGGCTGTAAACGACTGTAAAACGTTCTGAAATCCAATAGGATGTAAAGAAGGTAAAAATCCAATATATTCCGGGCAATTTCCGAAAGATTTTAATCCACTACGAAAACGTATGTGTAAAAACTTTGGGTGGTAGAATGATAAGGACGGGCATTGACCGGAAGTGGCCGGTCACTGAGGGTGCACAGTGTTAAAAGATTACCAGGGCATACTAGACACGGTAGAATGAGGTGCTAATGTTGTGGGAAGACAGGTAAGCGGGTCACTCGTAAATATATAAACCAGTAAGTTTTATCATATTCCTGATAACACACCCTTCTAAAACTTTGTCTGCGGAAGAAGGTTTAATGAGCAGGTATTAATGACGACCTCATTTGTTGCTCAACAGTTCATTGCCCAGATGCATTTCACAACTATTAAATGATGTAAAATTCAAATAGAGAATTACTGTACTCAACAAATACTTCTTCTTCTTCATTATATATGCATTGCCTGATACAACACATCAAAGTTTGGCAAACTACTTTGGCAACGAATTCCAAGGAAAAATTGGCCTTCACTTGTGACCTTTTTCGTTGCATATGACTTCACTATGTCAAGTGGTCCAAATGTACACAGGTTATATTAAAGGGTGCACTGGCCTGTGACTGTCTCTGGTTGGCTTTCCATCACAGTTTGACAACTGCTCGTTTTCATTAGTTCTCCTTCCCTCTTAATTTCTTGGTGATTTGTTAGCAGAGAGGGTTTGCGTAACTTCCAATGCAGATCATGTGGCGACAGATGTGCAGAGTGACTGTAATTCGCTACACAGGGAATATTTGGAGACCCTTTGGATGTTATGCACGTTGCCTGAGGGAAATTTGATCTTTTCATACAAAACATAAGAAATGGTTAATGAACTTTAAGGGTGGATGGATTTGTTTGAGAAACAAACAACAAAATAAACAGAAGAAGAAATTATTAAAGGAGAAACCAAAAATAAATCTCTCTCTTTTTCATTTTGCTAAAATGAATGCTGCATGGGTTTCTTGACTTCGGTTCTTTTGATAATTAGTTGAAATTTTGTTCAAGCCTAAACAAAATAAGAAACATTTTGATAAGGACAAACTTTTTTGGATCAGTAATTACTCAGTAAGATGGAACTGAAATATTTGGCTAGATTCATGGATTTCACGCTTCAGATGATCACGCTCTACAATCAGATGTCTCAAAACTTTTTTATAAACAAATTAATAAATGGATTGCTTTTGTTAGAAGATTCTTGTTTAATGGAAAAATGTTTGATTACAAAGGATATGAGGTTTCATATTACAAACCACTCAAGGAAGCAGCTGTGGGGTCTAAGGTAGAGATTAAGATGGGTAGCTGGGCTAAATCAAGTTGACATTAGAGTTGATGATATGTTAGTTGGAGGAGGTGCCATCCTTCTTATTTGGCTCTCGGTATCTCTTCATGTTTCTGTTTTCTTACTGTCACGAGCAATGATGAATTTAAATTGATAATGGATTTGGTGATGTTGCTCTGTCATAGAGAGATGTATGACTTGCTCCCAGATGATTCCTGCCTGACCCCCCCCCCCCCAAAAAAAAATATGAAGAGAAATTAAGATAAAAATTTGCTAGCAAAAATGAAATGGAATCATATATCTATAAAGGAAGAAACAGTTGGGATTAAGTTCTTGCAGTGTTTGCATTCAATTGTTACAGGATAAAGAATCTAAAATGCGATATATACTGTACTGTGATGTGTTAAGATTCACTGCTCTCTGGACATTTATAGCTGAAATTGTAAAGTTAGGCATCTTTCCTTCGCTAATTCATACAGATTACGAAAAGGTAGAAGACTTCATACGCTGTAGTATTTTAATCTACTGGAGTTTAGTTTAACTTCTAGCCTTAGTCCTGCAAACGTATTTACTGGCTCAGTCCTAGTGTAAGCTGGATAGTCCTTGTAATCTACTTGAGTTTGTAGTTTAACTTCTAGCCTTAGTCCTGCAAACAGACAATACAATTACTGGCTCAATCCTAGTGTACGCTGGATAGTCTTCCTTGAAAACACTGGTATATTCAGCACGATGTCCAGTTTATGTATTGGGATGGAATGTTTAACGTTAGCGCCGAGAGACATTCAATATACAAGGAATACTGGATCTCACACTTATATCTATGATCAGGAGACCACAGAATAGAATTCAAGGAAAACATTTTTTATTTCACTGAAATTTTACATTTTGAATTTTTTTTCACAAGGATGACGTTTACCAAAACCCACATGACCGAGTTCAAAGGTTAGAGAGCGAGAAGCACTCCTTACACCTTCAGGTGAGATTTGCCATTATTGTTTTGCACCCTTACTTACATGTCTCACCATTAGCATAGCACTCTTGCTATACCATGTCCAGGGTCTTACATTGAAGCAGTACTTTCACCAACAAGCGTCAGTTCACTGATCTTCCAATGCCATTCTCATTCTACTACACAAATGGTTTGATTGAGAGCTTCAGAGGTTTTGAGACAATCTTCGTGATTCTTGTACCGTAAGTAAACCACTCGATGGTAAGAGTGCTATTGTTGTGATGAGACAGGCAACTTCATTTCTATGAATTATCGATACAAGGTTAAGTTTGAGATATTTTGTTGTAAAATGCTCGTTTCATTTAAAAAGTCTTAAAGTCAATGACAATAAAACCTGCCTATGAGATTTTTTCATTTTGAACTATTATTTAGAGTTATATTTCAGTTTTGAAAATCAAAAGAAATTTGTCTAGTATACAACATGCCTTCTTTCCTTCTTCATTCGCATTAAGGATTTGCAATGGTAATACTTTCATTTAAAAAGTCCTAAAGTCAATGACAATAAAACCCTTCCTATTAGATTATTTCATTTTGAACTATTATTTAGAGAATTTTATACTTCAGTTTTGAAATGCAAAAGAAATTTGTCAGATACAAAATGCCTTCTTTCCTTCTTAATTTGCATTAAGGATTTTTTGGTGACAAGCCTTTCAGGTTTGTTGATGGGTTTGTGTTTCTCATTATAGTAGTTGTGTGGTTGAAAGCAGCATTAGATCTGTAAAGAAACAGAAACTAAGATATTCATCGATCTTTTGCTTGATTTGAAACTAGGATACCATGTCAATAAATTCAAAGCTTTCAGTTGCTCAGGTTTGTTACATTTGTAACACATGGCAGCCTAAGGTATACCTACCATTTGTGTGCTGTTCTTATGCCTTCAGGCTATACTTGAAAATGGAATTAGGGTTTATTAGAAACAGAGAGAATTCCCAGCGGTTGATTTATAAAGATAGGGTAGAGTTTACTTTAGTTAAATTTTAAGACAATGTTTGTCCAGATCCAGGTGTGTTTTTTTTTTTTTTTTAAATCCTCGGGGTAAACCGTTGCTTCACGTCGGATTTCTACAAGCAAATCTTTCGCAAAGATTCTGGAGAAATTTAAAGCTTAGAACGTTTATACTGTTGTGTAAGCCCAGGTTTAAATCGTACTTTGTTTACTGCATCATTGTATTAAAAGGTTGAGACTTGAGTTTGGTTTTGTAAAATAAAAGTTAAAAGTAGATCACAATACCAGGGTGAAGAAATTCTCGATTAAAAATGGTCAAATCTGTTCTAGGAGAATTTGGATTATTCATTGCCATTCAGAGTGCAGAGAAAGATTTTAGTTAACATCTCATTTAATGAAATATGTCACAGAAGGGTTTGGGGGAAAAAATGGAATTTGTTTAAAATAGGTTTGTTCAGATATTACTTGTTCTATTAAGATGTTAATTCAGTGCAGTATACAGTAGGAACCTAATGTACTGTATCTTATAATTAATGATCTAATATGTAATAATTAATAATAATGTAATAATCATTATTAATCTTATAATCTAATAATTATTTATTTATCTAATGATCTAATAATAATTATGTAACAAAGATTAAGTATCTAAAAAAAAAATTAATAATTAAGAAATAATAATTAATAATAAATAATTGTATCTAATAATTAATGAACTTGCACATGAAGGTTCAGATAGTCTTGAATAGCTTTTGTTTTTATTCTGTTTAAAATACAGTAGCTGAGGTTTGTATGACACTTGCCATGGAGCAAGTGACCAGTTTGATATCTATGATTCTGAAGAAGTGCACATGAAACATTGTAGATATGAATACCATGGTAGGAGTAGGGTCATGTGACTAAAACACTTAGAATTGTGTCACCAACAGCTTTGAGCAAATAATTCCAGTTTTAACAGACTTTTTGTAATGATGACTTGCAGTGTCTCCCTACCATGGAATGTATACACTGACAGCTGGTCAAAACTACAAAATTCATTAAATACCACCATCTGACATGGGTATGACAGACTAAATCCCAGGATAACACTGAGGTTTTGTATGACGACACAAGTGGGAAGAAACTGAAAATATGAGAACAGTCATTAAGTGAACTACATAGTGTGTAGAAGTTTTGCTGAAGGAAATTATATTTGTTCTAGTTAGAAAATGTAAAGCTGCGTAAGTCAGTTTTGTGGGCCTTAGCATAGCATAGTCATTTGTTGATATTTTGATGGAAACCTCAAGTTTTATTGATTAGTTTGATCATATTTGCATGTTTCACTTTCCAGTTTCCTGCTGTATTTCAACACGTTTGTTTTGCATCCCTGTTCAAATTGCAGGATAAATTTTAAAGGACTGATTGGCAGGGAAATAAAGATGTAGTTTTTTGCAGCAGAAGCCAAATTCAAATTTCTGCAGATGAGGGTTGTACAACATTCAATCCTGTTAATGAAATGTAGTGTTATGTGATGAACAGTGTTCACATGTCTATAGATGAGGGTTGTACAACATTCAGTTCCTGTTAATGAAATGTTAAAGGATTGTTAATGTGTCATGTTATTGTTAGTGTTCACATGTCTACAGATGAGGGTTGTACAACATGCAATCCTGTTAATGAAATATTAAACGTTTAGTGTTATGAAATGAACAGTGTTCACATGTCTACAGATGAGGGTTGTACAACATTCAGTTCCTGTTAATGAAATGTTAAAGGTTTAGTGTTATGTGATATGAACAGTGTTCACATATCTACAGATCAGGGTTGTATAACATTCAATTCCTGAATAATGAAATGTTAAAGGTTTAGTGTCATGTGATGAACAGTGCTGCTATTTTGTGTCCAATATTAGAAAGTGAAATGCTTTGCTTTCCTTCCTTTCCCTATGGTATCGAAAACAACGTCACTGTAATACATGTGGTAAACTAGCAACAACAATCTGCAACTGATACTACTGTACTATTAGAGGAAAGACCTTCAAATTCCAAGCATCACTGCCTCTCTATACTAATATCAATTTCCACCTCTATCATATAGGTTACTGATAGTGAAAGTTACTAATGACGTTAATAGCTGGGTTTTGTTTTGCCTTTACGATATCGTAAGTACTCTCAAGTGAAACAATTGTGTTCTGAGATGGGAACTGTACTCTAGCTGCAAGGATCTGATATAAAATAGCAATACAAGTACTGTACTGTACATGACAATACAGTTAGTATGATACTTAATCGTTTTAGCCAAAGGGCGGTCATCGTGAAAAATTCGGTCATAACTTGTGACCGGTGATCTCTTATTTCATTTTGTTCCAAGGTTGACTTCCAAACTCATTTGTAGCCATCTCAAGGGGGAGGGGGGGGGGGGGCTTGTAGAGACAGAGGACTTGCCTGATTCAATTAGATTCGTTACCAAGGGTGAAAATGGCGAAAGAAAATGGATTGATGAGAAGCGAAGTGTGAAAACTGGGCTCTGAAAGTAGTTCAAGTTGCTCCTCGGAGATGATAAAATGGAGGCAATCAGAGGCTAAAAAGTGATGTACCGGGAATGTTGTATCATCCAAGACATGCAAGTTATAAAAGACGCTCTTATGTTTATTATTGGAAACAAAAGAAAAAAGGGATGTATCAATAAAATTGGAAGTGATTGGAATTGTAAAATATAATTTTTTTCAAAGTGGCCTAACCAGTGTTCCTGAGCTGTATGTTCTACTTTATTTCCAATTTTGTAGAAGAAATTTATGAAAGTCTTAATTTTGCTGTCTTCATGACTTGCATATCTCCTCCCTACATCTTTATTGACTGAATCTAGGACAAAGTGGTCCAGAGTCGGTCAACTTGTTTGTTGCAGAAGTTATATCTTTATCATCGGCTGTGTGAAGAAATAAAAGTTCAGCTACATGATTGTGAACTCTGTCAGGCGGCAGGCAGTCTTTGACTTCCCCCTAAAACTGCTAATAGGATCGTTTGATTCCGCTGTCCCCCAATACTCCCATTTCATAGTGTTAACCCTATCATTTCATAGGATTCATTTACATTATTTAAAGTTGATAGTTTTGCACGTTTTCCCCACAAATTGACAGAAATTAATGTTGTTGTGAATATGTGCATTATCCATGAAGCTAAGGTTGACACCTAGGGATCTGTGATCCCAAGATGATCCTCCAAGGGTGTATGATTAGTCAGTAATCCTATTGTGGCCCCTTTAACATACACCCCATAATCCTTAAGGTTTCATGTTTTGCTTGCGAATAGGATTTACATCTTTTATACATTGGAGTCATTAAAGTGTGCAATGGTAAATGTACCCTCACAGTTTAGAACTGAAAAAGTCTCCAGATCAAAAAGAGTTTTGAGTGATTAGCCAACAATCTAATGAATTATTTATGGAGCCACCTACAGTACCTTACTTTAATTATCTGATCAATAGAATGAATGAATAATTCATGTCCATCAACTTAGCTATCCAGTGAAGTCAGATGAAATGTCTTAATCAAGTTTTGGATCATCAAAAGTAATGGCCTTTAACCTTTTGATGTAGCATCTAAACTAAAACGATGAAGATGCCAATTATTGATCGATATTTGCAGGATCCAATCCCCACCGTCCCCACCCTCACCTTAACCCCCTCCTCTCTCCAGTCATCCTGCACTCTTTTTAAACCTCTAACTTGCATGACAAACAAAATCCATTTATCTTTAACGTTTTTACATGTTTCCGCTTCCTTAGTCACAGGTTGGAATAGTGGCACTCTCATAACTTGCTCTGTGATTGTTTTTTTTTTGGAAAAATGGAACAGTGCTTTCACTAGTTATCGCATAATTTTTCATGCAGTACTTTAACTGTTGTGCCAGTTCACGTGGTGTTTAATGTTTATCAGCAGCTGTAGTGTATTTGATTTGATTTATATTGCCATTTTAATGCATATATTACAGTGTAATGTAATACTAACAAAAACAACAAGTTCAGTTTATTACTTGATGGTGTCAGTGGTACTAGATTGTTACAGTTTATTCTACAGTAGTCATGTGACTTGTCATGTGATGCATCCCTGTTATTTCAATCTTAATTTGACATTTGCTATACATGGCAGTAATCCAATCAATGTGCAGTTCAATGAGTCATCACCATTGTTTGTGTTTTAAACTTTTGATTGCTCAGTTCATATATATTATTTCTGTTCCATAGTCTTCCAAAAGGATTTACAATATTTTCAACTAAGTTGTCTCACCAGTGATGTGTGTAAATACACTTCATTGAACTTTCCTCCTCTAAGTGGTTTAAAGTGTATTGTTCTACTCATCCCTTGACATGTAGACCATACCTTTACTTCTGATATGATCAGCTGTCACTCATAGACTACAGTCTAGGCTATCCTCCATTAAGACTTACACATCTTATTAAGCTTACCCTTAATTTGATTAAAGTGTCCTCCAAACATCTTCATTCTTCAAGTTTGTCATTAAAGCAGTCCAGTGAGAAAGGTCTCCCCTGTTGCTACTTCTCTTACTTGTTTGTTGTGTAGAAGGAAGCTGAATCATGCTTGCTATTGAGAGATGCCAGCAGATAAATACTTAGCTCTCTATCTGTATATAGGGATATATAACTATATATAAGGAACAAACTACAAACAAGTCTTTCTAGTAGCTTCTGGGGGTTAAGGAACGGGAATTGACCCAACGGAAGATCCACGTCGAATTTATAGGGGTGCTGTAACAATTAGGCTTACATCAGCACAATTTTAACTATTCCCAAAAAATTTAAAATTTGATGAAATTTTGAAAGTGTTTTGTAAGATTAACACTGTATCAATACTGCCAAGTATGTACTCTCAGCTTAGCACGCTGTCAGAGAATTATCTGCCACATATTAAATTGACGGTATAGGATTTTAAATTAAATCATGAAGCTATGTTCTACATACAGTACTGTACCTTAAAGTGTATTCATTATCTAGCTTCAATGGTGACACTTGAGCAAACTCCTTCATGAGACTGGACATACATTAGATAATCCATAGTTCACAAATTTGAATTATTTTTTGTGTGTGACCCTTTAAAGCTCACTCAGTGCTCAATACAAATCAAATTAAACGATATGAATAAGCAATACACTCACTCATTAAAGTTGTCATTAGTGAAGGTATACTCACGCTAATGGCGAACGGAACGCAGCATCCGTACAGTAGCCCTGGAATTACTTTACTGGCTCTTATATTCCCAGGAGGGAAATTAACAGAACTATTACCGTCATCGTCATAACATTGATCAATTTAAGACATATATACTCAGTTTATAAATATCCGACTTTTAAGAGGGACAGAAGGATAACAGTGACTGTATGATGGTGTACATAAATGAGATTTAATGTAGCCTTTTGATTATGAAACCTTTTGCATTTAGCAGCGAGTTTGCCCGGCAACGGTCACACACTTCTCAAGTTTTAATTGAACTCAGATTGCTTTTGTCAAAACCGAGATAATTTCACAGATTTCTTTCACGAAATGAATATTCGTTAGTGTAATTATTGTAGTACTGATGATTGTTAATTTTGTCAGAAACATGTTTTTCAAGCTGATATTAACCACATGAATGATAAAAAAAATTATCAGAACTTTTCAATTTGATTTCTTCATAATTAAAAATAAAATACAAGACAAAGTAAATTTCAAACTGCTACTTTGTAAAGAAGACCATTCAGTAACTCATGGTCCCATTATAGGTGTACTGCTACTTTGTAAAGAAGACCAGTCAGTAATTCATGGTCCCATTATAAGTGTACTGTTACTTTATAAAGAAGACCATTCAGTTACTCATGGTCCCAAGTGTACTGTTACTTTGTAAAGAAGACCATTCAGTAACTCATGGTCCCATTACAAGTGTACTGCGACTTAGTAAAGAAGACCATTCAGTAACTCATGGTCTCATTATAAGTGTACTGCTACTTTGTAAAGAAGACCATTCAGTAAATCATGGTCCCATTATAAGGGTACTGCTACTTTGTAAAGAAGACCATTCAGTAACTCATGGTCCCACTATAGGTGTACTGCTACTTTGTAAAGAAGACCATTCAGTAACTCATGGTCCCATTATAAGGGTACTGCTACTTTGTAAAGAAGACCATTCAGTAACTCATGGTCCCACTATAGGTGTACTGCTACTTTGTAAAGAAGACCATTTAGTAACTCATCGTCCCACTATAGGTGTACTGCTACTTTGTAAAGAAGACCATTCAGTAACTCATGGTCCCACTATAGGTGTACTGCTACTTTGTAAAGAAGACCATTCAGTAACTCATGGTCCCACTATAGGTGTACTGCTACTTTGTAAAGAAGACCATTTAGTAACTCATGGTCCCACTATAGGTGTACTGCTACTTTGTAAAGAAGACCATTCAGTAACTCATGGTCCCATTTTAAGTGGCTTTGAACGGTCACTTAAAGCTCTAACTTGAGTTGCTACAATCTGGTGGTGTGCTACAGAGTGGCTACGTAAAGGACAGATAATGTACATAGAAATCCTTATCTGTTTTATTAGGTGCTATTGAATCCATGCTTTGATGAAATTCAGACAAGTCTACGTAGAAAAAAATTGAGAACTGCCATTAAATCAGTCAGTGTCTAATAGTAGTGTAATTATTTACATCATTCCTCTCTTACCTGTCTCCATTCTACATTTGCACTTTCCTATCTACATTAACTATATGACTGGAAACATTTTAACATTGCGCCCTCTACTTTTATCTCCAGGACCCCCCCTCCCCCTCCCCTTACTCCTTTTCCTCCCAATTCTACTAAACGGGAAACATTGAACGCAGCTGTAAATCAGACAGTTATACCGTTCAATATATTTAGCCACTAGGAAATAATATAAAATAAGTTATATAATTGATCGGTTAGTTCCTCCTGACTGGTGATCTGTAAAAACTGTCATATTTACTACTTCACTCTTACTTTGACAATCGTCTGTGTGATATAAAAACGATGCCAGCCGGCTGAATCCTGAGGAAAGGATGATTAGATGAAGTAATGTATGGAAAATAAAATGAGTTAGCTTGCTTCCCTCATTAACATGTCTGAGCAACTATTGTCAAGCCTGCACTGACATACATATGTACTGAAACTTTATAAACGACAAGATTGGAACGTCATAAAGCTGTTAACATTCATTTTTTCTCATCGAATTATGGACAGGACTAGCAGCAAACTAACATTTGATATTTTAAAGTCACTTGGGAACAATATACCTCCGTATGTATTTTGCGTATTATGTATGTATAATGTGCATATGAAACGTGTAGTAATATTGAAAACTGCCACAGACATTGACATTTCTTTAAATCATTTTCCAGTTGACATTTTATGATCGTTTGCTGGTTATATTTTGAAAACTGATCATCTGTATTTGGATTTCAAATTAATATTTCAAGAGATGATCTATCTTTCTATGATTGCTCTCGTCTCCTTCAGGGGTGAATGGCCATGGGACCACACAAGTTCAGTATTAGCTAGCAGCTTGTGCTGCTGTTTGGTTTATTTATGATTAATTCATGATCAATCACATTTGCATGTCTCACAGTGTATACTAGACATGGAGTGTAGCTCAAACAATCTATTTGAATGCAGTCAAGTAGATCATGTCGTGTGTTGGATGCTGTATGTTAGAATTGAGGTATCTTGCATAAGCACTCTAGACATGGATAGCTCAAACAATCTATTTGAATGCAGTCAAGTAGATCATGTCGTGTGTTGGATGTTGTATGTTGAATTGAGTTTCCTACATCACGACTCTAGACATGGATAGCTCAAACAATCTATTTGAATGCAGTCAAGTAGATCATGTCGTGTGTTGGATGCTGTATGTTAGAATTGAGGCATCTTGCACCAGCACTCTAGACATGGATAGCTCAAACAATCTATTTGAATGCAGTCAAGTAGATCATGTCGTGTGTTGGATGCTGTATGTTGAATTGAGGTATCTTGCATCGGGACTCTAGACATGGATAGCTCAAACAATATATTTGAATGCAGTCAAGTAGATCATGTCATGTGTTGGGTGCTGTATTGTATATGATGTATCTTGCATCAGGACTCTAGACATGGATAGCTCAAACAATCCATTTGAATGCATTTGAATGCATAGATCATATGATGTTTGTCGTTTCTTAAACAAACGTCATCAGTCATGTATACCAGCCTTGTGGTACCAAGTTGTGTGGTATCTTACATCACAACTAAGCACACAGTATATTGAATGCAGTCAAGTAGATCACACTCTATGTCGAATTCTGAATAAACTTCATCCAGCTATTTGGTATAGAGCCAATGCTTGTGTGAGGTGTTTGCATTAGGACTCTGTGTAGTAGACATGTGTACAGTAACTCAAGCAACCCATTTGATTACAGTCAAATATGTTATGATTATCACATGTTGGATGCTGATGAAACATGTTCTTCCCTCATGATGTAGAGACAATACTCATAAATTATATCAGGGTTGTCTAATTAATTAATCTATTTGAAAACAATCAATTATCTTTGATCAGAAACCTCTAAATATTGATTATTCTAATCTGAATGGGATATTTTTGGTTCCAGCGAGTCCATTGGAGGTGAGTCTGGAAGATAGCAAGCAGAAAGTAGGAAACCTAGTGCCCTTGCTTTATTTAATGTAAATAT